>NQII01004314.1:140113-206572 GCA_002778355.1 Clitarchus hookeri | reverse complement strand
TTTTTTATAACGTATGAGAGTTCTCTATTCACTGGCCGTTTTGTTTCCCGAGTTCAAACTAGAGCATGGTGCTGCCAAACTGTAAAGGAATGTGGTAAGCGCATAGGGGGTAGTTATGGATATGCATTGAAAACAAATAGTTTATTACTAACTATCGACTACACTGACGAGCCATTACGTTATGGCCACCCAAGGCAAGGAAGGTTGGCTGATGGAGGCGTGGCATATTTCTAGTGGAATTCGTGACGTCAGGCCTAAGGCCGGGATTACGATGACTTCCCGTTACACGTAACACGCATCACGCTATACGTTTACGAGTACGTAAAACGTGTTTTTGGGTGGTATGTTATGATACTTCACGTAACCAGTAACCACTGTGTACTCAATAAAAATGTATCGGATTGGTTTTGTTGCTTTTTAGATTGAAAACTTAAAAAATTCTAGTCATACAGTTGTATTTGCGTTTTAATATTGATGTGGCAAGAACAGGTTGGGAAAGTATGGCGCTCATGATTTATATAAACTTCGTAAACATTTGAGACATGGCCTATGAGATGGCCATAACCTACAGAACGAAATGAGTCTGGGATATATTGACGTATTTATCGTGCATATGGAATACATCGTACGTTATAAACTCTAGTATGCTTAGAAAATTAAATTACGATTTATGAAGTAGGTTTACTAAAAATTGCAAACTTATTGGTAAATATTCTGCAATTCATGTACGCATTTTTACACCTCTGAGAAACATAATTAATTAACTGTGGCAATGCAAAGCTCTCTTAAAATTTACCAATAAAAATACTTTTCTAGCCTAACTTGTTTTACTCCTTTACCCTCATTTCCGGGGAAAAATTATATACGTGTTAGAGGAATTAAAAGTGTAAACAGACGACATCGCAAAAATAAAAAACAAACACATAAAAAACAAAGACAACACAACATGAAAAGCAAAGGTAACACAACATCGTCCCATTTGTGATTGGCCAGAGATATCACGTGTTGCAGAGTCAGTTATCAAGTATCACGCATCACGTAAAAGTTACACATTGACTAGCTTTTCCATCACGTGAACGTTACATGAAATGATCGTAATGGGTAACCTTGAAAGACATTAGTTGGGGTGCAGCCGGCTTACATGAACCTGTTGCTCGTTACTTTTTACGTGAAAAGGTGATGTCATCGTAATCCTGGCCTAAACCTCTCCGACTTGAGGTTCTTCTTGTGGTTGAAAACAACCTGCCATGTAAAAGCAAGCTCGTTGCTGAGGGCGAACCAAACTTTCAAATCGTATGCAATCATAAGGATCTGTACATAGATTTATCACGCATCTTAGGATATGCCTGAGTTAATTTTATCTTTAATACTCTTGTTTTAAAAAAATTTTATTATATATATTTTGTAACTTTTAAAAGTTTGTACTTAAATTTTCAACATGTGGTAAACTTTNGTTAAAAAAATTTTATTATATATATTTTGTAACTTTTAAAAGTTTGTACTTAAATTTTCAACATGTGGTAAACTTTTATTTTATTTGTTTCAGGTAGGCAATTCCTGGTTATAAAATGTATCAAATGAACCCAATGTTCCTAATATAGTCAATATTTGATTGTACAAGTCACGATATATTAAAACAATCATCATTTCTTGCATGGTGTTTATTTTTCCTAAAGGACTGGTTTGCAAAAGCCAGACGTACTAGAGAAACTTCATCTTAAACCAGTTGGCACTAACTCTATTCATTACAAATAAAATAAACAACTATATTGATGAAAAAACATTTCATTAAGGACATTACTTTATTGTATTGATGAAATACGTACACTCTTGACAATAGTTCCATGTGACCCAATGGAAACTTTGCTAACAAAAATCCAGTAAATGATTTAATTGAGGATATCTCAGTTGCTACGTAAAATACGCCATAATTACATAATATGAGTGCTGACAATTTTACGAATAAGTTTTTTCACATTTTGGAGTATTTCTGTGAAATGAAGGAATATTTTAAGAGAAGTGGGGTCTTTCAAAATAAAACATTACCTGAATTAAACGACTGAGCTTTACGANAATGAAGGAATATTTTAAGAGAAGTGGGGTCTTTCAAAATAAAACATTACCTGAATTAAACGACTGAGCTTTACGAGATCTTTATATTTGTTAAGTAAAGAAATATTAATAAAACGAGAAGTATTTGTGAATACGAAACACTTAAAACGTTTGAAATAAAATGTGAATATATATTTTAAGATCGCTAACTTTTTTTTCTCCTCTATTACCTGTCACATTCATTTTATTTATATACTCTAAATATAATAAATTGTTTTACTACGGAATAAAAATTACTACATTATAAACTGATACTAACTTTCATTGTGAATTTAATTATTCAACACATTGGACTCGTATTCGGGAGGATGAGGGTTCCTGTCCCGGTTTGGCCATCCTGAATTAAATTTTCCATGGTGTCACTCATGTCAAATGCTAGTATGGTCCCTTAATAAAGGGCATGGCCGATTCCCTTCAATTGTGGTGGTTTTATGCGTGTGCGACTCCAATGACCCCGCTGTCGACGAAACTTTAAGTAAATATAATTAAAAAAGGTATTAAATATAGAAATTCACTTACTTTTACTTTGTCAAAAAAAAGAACTGTTAATCTGTCCTCTTCCTTCAATTCTAGAACACCAATTCTCCTAAACATTAGTACATCCTTCAGTATTCTTTGCCTCATATTGATGCGTGACGCCCAGTGACGCAGTGATGATGGCGCGGGAAGAGGAAAAAGAATTTAATTTCAAAGGAACATGTATCCTCTCTTTCCAAAGTACCTCAAAGTATTGTAAAGGGATTATTAAAATCTCCTCCTGTTCTGCCTGAAGGCTTACAAACTAACTTAAGGTAAAGCCACAGGGTGTCAGTGAGAAGGCCAGGTCATCCGCCCCCGTCGCCTCTAGCAGATTACTCTCTGCGATAACAACAATGTGATTAAAGGTTAGCAGCAAGACTATTAGCAAAGGGAGGTTCCGAGCGAGCTGGTTTGAGTAACAGTACATTGAGTGGTGCGCGCTGACATCCCTATGGCGCAGCGACTGGCCAGTCAAGACTGCAGCTATGGGTAAAAGTTGTATGTAATACTCGTAAGAATTTTGGTAGGGCTACTGTTTTGCAATATATATAAAACATATTATGTTCTTCGATATACTTATATTGCTAACAGGAAAGTGATTTATATAAAAATAAAATCGTCACTAGCTTATGCAAGAAAAAGTTAGATAAACATCGCGTTTCATGCTCTTGGAATCATTCCGCAAAATATCCTCCTGAAATAAGCTGAAGATAAATGAAAAATATTAGTCAGGCCCAATGAAGCAAATATACTCAAATTGTATATAAACAAGTCTGTGGACCCGTACAGTCATATCCGTGACAACGGCGAGACTAAGAAAAATTCGCTTTAATGTGTGATTGTGGCACACAGCAACAATAAAATAGCGAATTTCCTGTTTGTACGAGCGCTATACCGCAAATAATTGCAACACGGATATGGTATTGGAAATACAGACAACATAATAAATAATGTAAAAACGCTCAGGTGTAATTATGTGCTGACAACGTAACAGATGCCCCATTTTTAAACTATCGGAAGAAATGCTCTAGCGGATTGTTCCGATAATTCAATTCCGGTAACGAGTGTTGCGATGCCAAAATATTAATTTTTGAGACGACTAGTAACTTTCGAAATAAAATGTACAGAATTTTTTAAGAATCGATTTCACAACTTGTCATCGTTGAATTTGTAGATTTGTAGATGATCCGGGATTAGTAATTGCAACTACTAAAAAATATAAACTATCTACAGTGGCGACTAAACTATTAACTGATATACTATAAACAATGAAGTCAGACATTGGTAATCCACAGGAATTCTTATTTTTCATGCAGATTTATTTTTTCCTTAAAAGAACTTTTGTTGACGAAATTTGCTAATATTTCCCAATAAAATAACTTAGCCCGTGACAGAACATGTTAAAGATTAAACTCATATTGCTGTTAGAATATAATTAAGAAACTTTCATATTTTAATTACTTTATCGTAACTTTATTCACGAAAGAACAGTAAAACGCTTTACCATACCGTAACAAATGATAAAATTCAAATTAAAAGTAACACTATAACAATTGATATTTTTCTGGTGTAAATATATAATTTCAACATTTTTGCTAACATTCCGGCTATGGCTGTAAACTATAAAATATTTTGATTAATGATTGCATGTCTAAAACCAATTTATTACATTTTACATCTACAGCTTTCCTTGCAAAATTGATTTCGTTATTTATTTTATGTATCAGTAGTTTCGTGTAATATTTCACATGATATGCTTAGCAATTCTATCAGCTTTCTCCTACCAAATTGACTTTGTTTACACGATTTTTTTTATAGATATGTAATTGCCGTCATATTTGGTAACGGTTTTACTCTCCCTTATTAATTATATTTATATTAAACCACGCGCGAGTGGATTTTCAAGTTTCGTACATCACATCAAGTATTATAAGAAAAATATATTGAGGCATGGCGATTCCGCCAGCTGCCTAGCTGTCGGATTCATTTCGACACTTCATGGATCGATTCCGGTATACAATTCCGCTACTGAGAGTTCAAAAATTGGCTCTATGCATTCCGATAGCGGAATGACGTATTTCCTCTAGAGCAGTATTTCGCAAAGTATGGGTCGCGACCCACTGGTGGGTCGCAGACTAAAATTTGNTACAATTCCGCTACTGAGAGTTCAAAAATTGGCTCTATGCATTCCGATAGCGGAATGACGTATTTCCTCTAGAGCAGCATTTCGCAAAGTATGGGTCGCGACCCACTGGTGGGTCGCAGACTAAAATTTGGTGAGCACCGAAAATTATAATTTCTAACATAAACATATGCATGAGATATAAATGTTATAATTTAGAACCTACACACATGTAATGTAACTGTTAATCAGACTTAAAATACTACGCAGAGTACGCAGTGAATGCGTCCTTCACATTGGAAAATCAGATTTCTTACAAATAAAATGATTTTTAAACGAAATTAGTAATTGTATAATCCTGTTAGAATAGGTATCTTTTTCATTAAAATTCTTCTTTAATGCTTCAACTTTTTTAACTATTTTATTAATCCCACTACCCTACACTTCCTTAAGCTACGTAAGAAATACAATGTGAACATGATGGAACAGCGAAACGGTTCGTTTCTCGCAAAAGGCATCCAAGTGGGTCATGAACTTTGGCTTTTTTTTTAATGGGTCGCGGTTCATAGAACTTTGCGAATCACTGCTCTAGCGGAATAATTTCAATATTTGCAATAATTGGACACGATGTTGAGTTAAACTGTGGTCCGAAACTAGCAATAAATGACAGACAGGCGGCCCTGGACTGGGGGGGTGCTCTGCCGCAGTGACGTCACGTGCCACCCTCCGGAGTGCAGTTACTAAAAACAGGCGAGACGGCCCAACCTTCTTCTGTCATGGTCTTGGGTTAGCAGTACTCCTCCCATGTGTATGACAACACATGTGCCAGTATGGAAGATAGACACATTGGAAAAGCCAATAATGCATTTTTTGTAAACCTTTCACTATTGATTACATCTATTGGGAGCATTTAAGATTCGCTATTTTTACTTGTATATAAAATTATGGCAATAAAATGTACATTTATTTAAATCCACCGATTGAGGTTTTTGACCAAAATTCAAATGTGTCAAACAGCAAGTTAGTTGATGTTGTGCAAACAGGAACGAATGCGAATACGTTTTTATTTTATAATGAAACTTATATTAGCAATGTTTATTTCCGGGAAACTGACCAAAAATTATGTTATTTTTCACGACAGTAGTGCCAAATGTTTGCACCAAATATCTTGTTCCGTAATAATATATTGTTAGCAAAAAAAAAATTTGTATTTAGATATGTAGTGAAAATGTTTTTAAAAAACATCGGCTGGGGTTTTCAGTCTAATTATCTGCTGATGCAGTGGCACTTCTAATGTTGTGTTAATGCGAATTTAGGTAATATTTTGATATGCATTTTAGATGAAATTCTCCGCCAAACACTTCATAGCAACGAATGACTTTATTTGATGCTTTGTATAGGTGACGATAGCACCCTACTGGACAAAATCGAGTACAAAAAAAATTTATTTATGTAACCAGCAAACGTTACACTTAGAATTGCTAGGTATTNATAGCAACGAATGACTTTATTTGATGCTTTGTATAGGTGACGATAGCACCCTACTGGACAAAATCGAGTACAAAAAATTTTTTTTTATGTAACCAGCAAACGTTACACTTAGAATTGCTAGGTATACGTAACGAGAATCTTATGTCACTTGGGTTAGCTTGACCGTACAAACATAAACTGCCATATTTTAAATATGTAAATCTTACATTAAAATAGCATTATAATAAGGTTTTAATAAATTTAACACTACACACTTCTGGAGCTTTTTATATTGCATTTAGTCTAAGTAACACTCTGCTTATTTTGGTGTCTATAAGTGTGCAAGACAAGGCTGCTGCCTTAACTTCACCACTAAACAAAAAACACATTATTAAATAGTATTCCTCGTAATTTTTGTTTACCTCTCCGGGAATAGTAATGAGTAACTAATGTAATTGTTTATAATTGACCATTTACATATCGTCTTAAGTGCAAATAGAGATGTTATACCTCAGAAAATACGTCAGATTTTAATATGAAATTAAGGTTTTGAAGAAACAAGTAACAGGTTGTTTCTTTCAAATATGTTAACGTATTTGTGCAGTAAGTTACTCTTACATTACATGAAAAGCAAGAGCTTATTTACGTAAACGTTTTAAAGAAAAAATAGGCTTACAAAACTCTTGTTGAGAGAAAATTAAAAATTTTACTTAAATTACGTGACTCTTATGGATCAACTCAGTTACATTTTCACTGCCTAGTGAAAACTGCCCCCCCCCCATCTATTTACGATTTATCAAAAGTTTGAAATGGAATTTGGAAAGGCTTTGGCCTATGGTAAATAATACGCGCTCGAGAACGCTTGGTATTACAAGTGAGAGAGGCACTGATTGATCACGACAAACGCATAAACTGAAAGTGATCTTCAGTTATGTAACGCGTAAGAAGAAGGCATTATTTTTATCGCATGTAATTTTTTCGCATATTTCACTCTTCTTAAAGGGGAAGTCTTATGTGATATGTGTACTGATGTGTGTGTCAGGTGTGCGCGATACCAGTGTTTACCTACATGGACGTATGTCTGCATCTATACGTACGTAGACAATGTATGCATATATGTTTCCAACCAATAACATTTCCGACATAGCCATCCCTCAACACCAAATAAGGTACTGTAGCAGATGAAACATTTTCATTCGTTCATTGTTATTAAATAAGCCTGAAGACTTTTTTTTAAATAGTTATATCGAAGCATTTAAAAGGTGTCTTAAATTCCGAGCGTACGAAAAAACTTTTGTTTTTAAACAGGAAGTAAATAGCCAAAATAATATGGAGTTGAAATTTTCTCACAGATTGAAAAATAGCAGCCGCCTGGTTCGAAAGTATTTTAATGTGAATTGAAATAATGTATTAATTAATTTGTCGTTGAATAAAAATACAACCAAAAAAATGAATGAACTGCAAGACTGTAAATGACAAAAGATTTGATCCAATTCTAGCTACANGCCTGGTTCGAAAGTATTTTAATGTGAATTGAAATAATGTATTAATTAATTTGTCGTTGAATAAAAATACAACCAAATAAATGAATGAACTGCAAGACTGTAAATGACAAAAGATTTGATCCAATTCTAGCTACTTTGTGGGTCAGTACTGTACAATAAAAGCAGATGTTGTGTTTGTTGAAGAATGTGGAAATTGTCTGAAAATTAATACACATAACATGTAACGCTGAAAATATAATATATACACCTGCGAGATACTTCGTGAAGCTTTGTAAGGTACTAAGAAATAAAAGAAAATGACCTGATGATGAGTTCGGGATTACAAACCCACTTAGGAAATTTTTAAAATATCGAAATAACTAGTTTTTATTTTGAATGTTTTGAATGATATAATCAAACATTTAATACATAATGGGTTTTGATAAGGGGATGTTGATTGTTGTCAATATGTCCATACGAAATGTTTTTGTTTTCTTGATATAATACAGAAATTCGTATATTTCCTACATGAAAACCCTCACACATGGAGTCTGTTACCGTTCCACAGCCGGAATGGCGCCCATGGTTGTGCTTCGCCACAAGCATACTCAACTGGCAACATTCCGATACCCCTACAATGCGCAGTATGAGCAAAGAAGAAGTCGCATCTGTGTGGCGCCTGCGTCATTCTACTTTCCGTCAATCTTATGCACTGACTGCAACTAGACCTGGAGCACGAGTTCTTTTTGCGATGACGTCATGTTGGCGGAAAATTGTTGAACATTAGGTTAGAAATTTGGAACGAGGTCATTATTGGTGGTGACATGCATCTAGAAGTAGTGTATGTTACCTTTTTTAGCCTGTAAAATGTTTCAAGGAGCTATATTTAATGCAGCTAAGGTGATGTGCATCGGCAGATTTAAGTTGTTCTAGGTGGAATGTTGTTCATATAATTTATGATACATCACTAGAAACTGGCTGTAAGAAAGGTGCACTCGTTCATGAAATAGAATAAACTGTAAATTACAAAATGTAGAATTTGCACTAAACCGTATTTTTAAATTAAGGTAATATAAAAGTAAAAACATCTTGTAGACTAAAGAACATTAACGAAAATTACCCTTGAGGAAGAGATGTTCGTGATCTTTCAATTACCGGGCAGCTGTCAGCGACTCAGCAGGTTTAATTACTTGGTGTAACAACATTTTAAACAGTAATAATTGCTCTAAACTAACTGTGCTAGACGATTACTACAATACTTACATAATAACGTAACATGATTTCCAAACATGGTTAGGAGATACATAAATAACGCACAGACAAAACTATACTTACTTATGGTTAGATGTACCGTAGACATATAGCTTAACTTGATAGGTTTTATAAATGAAATTAGAAAATTTACAGAGGCTTTACGATTGTTTCAGACAGCTATTGTCAAGATTACACTTAAAGTTTTCTTACTGGCGCAAAACTTACACAACATAATCATTCATAATTCTTTGCAGTTTGTATCTCTCAAAACTGTCTGCTAGGGCCGGTGCAAAGTAACTTCGTGTCCTAGGCGAAAGACGCCTCTCTCCCCTTCTCGTTAGAGTTTTTTTTTAATTCGTCTCCGGTAACACTGACTTACACTAATAGTCAAAAGTCTCACTAATGAACTTTTTTTAGATACAGCTGTATACTTTCGAAACATTAAAAATATAAATCAGTTACTTAGTTCTAAATAAAATCACAAATAATCAAATAAATAATGCAGTAAATCGTATAGTCTTACCGGCGTGCAAATGTTGAACAATAGTTCGTAAAAGCGTGATACATGCGAGAATATTAACACAGTGTAGTTGAACCAACAATAAAATTGCTAAGGATTTAATTAATTAATTTTCTCCCAACACCTTTGTAGTAGTTCAAATTTGTTGACTAATTCAATGGTTTTGTCTATAAAGATAAGTTGACAAACCTACTATTCTCCTTTTTTAATGAATGAGCCGATGTATGTTTAATGAAGCTGTGCCTTAGAAAAACTCTGCTCGCNTCCTACTATTCTCCTTTTTTAATGAATGAGCCGATGTATGTTTAATGAAGCTGTGCCTTAGAAAAACTCTGCTCGCCGGTATCTACACAGACATGCAGATTCAGCAAAATTCCAAATGAATGAATAAATAAGCCACATAAACTTGTAAGATAGACTTACAAATGTAAACTAAAACGTCCTATGATTTTACTTTCTGAGACACCTTTCTCGCAGCATCTTGCATCTCACGATACATCTCAGTAACATTAACAGCGTTTGTAGTCTTCACGAGTCAGCAGTTTCTCAGCTTTACACACTATTCTAATACATACCGTGTAAGCTTTTCCTGCAATATTAAACGCCACCAATTATAGATTGCAATAAATATGATGATCGACAATATAAATGGCTATTTAACTTTAATATATTTTGTTATGATCAGATCAGTTATATGACTTTTCTAAATTTGTATAACCAAACTGTAAAGAATGTTAGTTATTCCGTTGACAGTTTGCCGACCTCAGCTTCTGGGCTCAGTAGTTCNTGTATAACCAAACTGTAAAGAATGTTAGTTATTCCGTTGACAGTTTGCCGACCTCAGCTTCTGGGCTCAGTAGTTCGCCTATATAAATGTGCCGACAGTTTTTCCTACTTGTTAATCACATTACAGCCCAAAACAGAAAAATTACTTCTTATTTGAAAAAGTTATCCATTGCTGTGAATCTTTTCTTAAAAGAATTTATTTTATACTAAGTGAAAATGTGACTACAACTGAAAAAAAATCATTGCCCTGTAATATTTTATGAATAATATAATTTGTAAATTTCCAAGTCAGTTCGAGTGTGTTTCTGTAGTGGCGACCCATAATATAGAACATTATATTCTAATTTTGTACGTACAATAGGCGGTTCCGTTTTTTTTAACTAGTAATTTTTTTTACGCATATGGCCTATTTTTGAAGTTTTACTATAAAATACTCGCACAGAAAATTTCAACTCATTTGGAGTACTACAACCCGTGCCGTCTTGCATCGGAACATTTCATACAAGTTTCATTATATACCTAAGGCAACGAAAAGCGGAAGAAGAAAAAAAGAAAACTAGCTGCATCTACTTCTTCTATATCGCACGAGGTATCACATCTAGAACTACATGGTAGTGTTCTCAGCTCTGACGAAGAGTCTTTGCCTGAGACATCAAACGCTATAGCGGCTGAAACGTCTGGAAAAAGAGGAAGAACGTATTTTATCTAACCGAAACTGATAGCGGCTTTGGACAGATGCTAACTGAGCAATAGGAACTCCGTCTACATTTTTAAGGCTACAGTGGATGCGCTAGGTCTCAGCATCGACGAATATACAATAAACAAATCATCATTTCAAAGGATTCTGTTTCAGGCGAGGAAGGCAAAAACTGAAGCTATAGAGACTGATTTTCAAGATGGTGTGCCTGATGTTGTCACTATTCATTGGGATGGCAAATTATTATCTGGCTTGGATGTCAGGAGTTCTGCAGGAGAGCGTCTTCCAGTCCTGATTTCATGTGAAGAAAAGGAACAACTTCTTGCTCTGCCAAAACTGGATAGTTCTACTGGAAAACCCAAGCCGAAGGCGTTTTGGAGGCGCTTCATGATTGGAACCTTGATGACCAGGTGCAAATAATGTGCTGTGATACTACAGCATCTAATAATGGTCGCCTAAATGGAGCTTGCGCTCTGTTACTGTTCGTTTGTCGCCATAATATATATATCCTAGTCCTAAAAAGTGTGTTTTAAGCTAAAATACACCAAGTTTATAATAGCCCTGATATTATGCTATTTAAAAAGTTCAGAGTTAATTGGAAAAACATTGATTACACTAACATACATATATGCTCAGATTTTGTGAAATAACATTTCAATGAATATTAAATTGATCAATTAGTAATGTTATATAACCATGATTTGCAAAAACCTATTGTGAGAGATGACTACCGTGAGCTAATCGAAGAAGGAAGAACAGAAGCAGCACCTTTAACGCTGTGTTTAAGAATACAGAAAACTGTATCCTGTCTGCAAAAAGGAGACTTTACAAAGAAATTATCAACATTGTTTTAGGATCATATCATACCTAAAAATAAAATTGTGCTAAGATCTAGCCACATATCACGGAGGAGTAAAAAAATACTATTTTTAAAAACTTTGGGGCTTAGTCGATACAGGTTAAAGTCATTGCACAAGGGTGAAATATCATATCTGAGTAAGCCATGGTAGTTCCAAAAAATATAGGGGTTATGCGTTATCAAATTATTTTTTTTTTGCCTTATAAGGGACATCCTAACGTACAAGTACAGAAAACAAGTATAATATTGACTCACACATGGACGCATAAGGAGTTGTGTAGATATTACGTATGAAATATATAACACATAAACATGATTGTGGAAATATAACTTAGAATCTCATAAAAAACCATGATCCTGAACACAACTTTCGTTGTTTGATGAGTTTATTATTCATGTAATATTTATACACGAAACAATAGTTTTTGCGTGAAAGATTTTAGTTGAATTTTTACTGGGATTCATTTCATGTTATTAATTACACACCAAAGTTGTATAGCATCAATGCCATCTTGAATGTTTCCAATCATTTGCATTCGCAGAATGTTGGAATGTTTAATAACATTTATTAAACCATTTGCAAATATATCACACAATGTCTGAGACACGGAACGTTCACGTGTAACACCTGATCACCGCTAACGGGTAGTCGAGAATGTGCCTCTTATTCTATCCATTAATTAACGTTCGCTTAAAAACTATCAAAGCAATTTATGCAGCTCAATGAAATATTTAAATCAATACGCATACAAGTATTACAATACTATATTGAAAAAAATAAGAAGCTTTACTAGAGTAAAATAGGCATAACTCTGTTACCTTATTGTAGAATCTATGTAATATCAGTTCATGAAAGTAAGTGTTTTTTAGACGTAGTCCTGTCTCTTTTAAGTTTGTGCTGAATTTTAGAAATGCTTTGTTTAAATAAAACATAGATATGCAATATTTCCTTCGAATTTTAGGGAAATTACGTAATAAATATTTAAACATTGGCGGTAATAAGAGATTTTCTGTAATAAAACATTTCAAATCGGACATGTCTATAGCAGATTTCGCATTGTTGAGTTACCAGAGAATATATTTTCTATGGACAGTATAGTAACAGATCAGACATGCCTATACCATATAATATGATATAATTGATATAATAAGTCCACATTTAGGCTACTTTATATTGCTTCTTATAACAACAGGTCACACAATACTTCAAAAGCATGTCTCAATATCATACAGAATTGAGCCACATAATACAGTTACTATTGGGACAATATATCGGAAGATTTTCATACTTAAAAGTGTTCAAGTGTCTGTGTATCAAATGATCATAACTGACCTGTGTTTATTCTCGTGTCAGATCAGCGAACGACATTGCTGAGATCACTCAGCCCATACTTGCAGCCAATTTTCTAGCTTCAATCCCGAAACTGTCAGTTTCGTAACAAAGCGCCTCACGAACTGCCTCTGCGTTAATCAACAACAACAGTAAAAAGTTATTTTAATTTATTTCATAGGAAATTCAACAGAAATAAACCTGCATATAAATAAATAGATTTTATACCTAACAATCCCATGTTTTCGTATTTTTTCGAAATGAAAGTTTGCAATTCAATTTTAAAACCCCTTTTGGCCTGCTATTTCCAGTGTTAACATTTTACCAAACTATTCCGGCCATGAAAAATAATAAAATAAAAAGATATAAGTGATGAGCTAAAATTGTTACTACATTTTTCCCTATTTTTCCAACTTGCATCTATGTTTTTTATTTTCAGTTATTGATTTCAAACCATTAAAATAAATTAGGTAGATGATTTTTAAATTCCTTAGTTTCGCAAAAGTTGCCTACATTGTTATTTATGAATAAAATAATAAATATACTAGTAGCAACGACATTGAGTTTGTCATGACATTATTAAAACGAAAACGTAAAAGTATTCCTTAACGACATGTGTTGAATCACACAGGTCCTCAGGAATTGTAAATATAAATTATGCCGACAGAAAAATTATACAAATAAAACATATATTGAGCTGTCTCTAACAGAGTGCCCACCGCAGATAAGCCTCTTTTGCTATCCCAGTGTGTTTTCTGTTCCTGGAGCCTCTTCCATTCTCCTCTCGCTGACGCTGCTGTGTATGACGTGTCCAGTACGGCCAGGTCGCAGTACGGTCACATGACGCGTCCAGCAACGGTACGATACGGTCAGGTGACGCGAGCGGTGCTTTTGGCGTTTAGGCATCTTTTCTTCTATTCTGAATGTCCCTTTAGTTAAGGGAAGGCACTCCAGCTTTCATTCGCATTGGTCGAAGAATATAAGAAATCGTTTCCTCCCAGCCATTTTAAAAAAACTCACTTGATTGGTCAACAGAAAAGCACGTGGGGAAAGTAACTGGCGCGTTGTTAGCCACTGCCTTTACCTGGGGCGTGGTTTGAAAACGTACGGTCACTTGTCGCTACGAGCACATGACGTACCAACATTGAAACAATAAAACCTCATACAATAAACTACCTTGCAACAATCTACATTATGGAGGAAGCATTCGGATCATCAACCTCGTATCTAATCATTATAATACTTGGCAGATAACGTTTACAAATCTGAAACACTGATGAAGCCATCATTTTAAAAGTAAGTGCCTGAACCGCTTAAATAATATGTAGGCACGTTAATGTGCACTATCCTAGCCCTACTTGTGTGAAAAATTTGGTGGAAATCTCTTCATTAGTCCCTGAGGTATGGCAAAAAAGTTAAATTTTTTTATTTGCAAATTTTCATAAATGGCGGAGAAAATGGTTATGTATTAAAACATTTTATGTTTAGTTAAGCTACGTTCCCAATGGCAAACATTTGGATGGGTGATGGTTTAGTGGCATAACATCTGAGCGTTTCCGGGATTTGAAGGGCATGTTAAATATATAGTCCCCGTTGTTGTCGATTGATAGCAGTCGTTAAGCCATTTCAGAGGTCCTTAGGCAACCTGATAAACTCTGACTACAGAGAAAAAAAAAATTTCGGTCACGTTCCCAGCCATTACAAAATTATGTTTTCTTGTTATTCCCCGAAAACCGTACAACTTCCGAGATAAAAATATCCTTTGTCCTATTCCAGCACCTAAAGTACTTACATACCAAATTTCATAAAAATATGGTCAGCCGTTCTGCAGCTGAGTGATAAGAAACATAAACACACAGTATTTCGCATTTATAATATTAGTAGGATTTCATTGCATTCTTGATTGAATTCTGCCTGAATACAAGGTTGTATTGATATTGGTTCCATTATTTTGTAGATATAGCCTACATAAAAAAAATTTTATGTTTCCATTTTGATAATATGTTTGTAACTAACTAAGAGCATATCAATTGCTTTTTTGGTCCGCTGTAGTGGCTAATTGTTTGCAAAATATTGCAGGGATCGGAATTTGTTTCAAAACATATTATATACAAATTTTATTTTTCTTGTTGCACTATCCTATACTACTAATATTACAAATGCGAAAGCCTGTATTGTGTGTGAGTTTTTTACCACTCAGCTCCATTACGGCATAACAGATATTGATAAAATTTGGTATGTAGACTCTTTAGAGCCTTAAATATGACACGTGATACTTTTTATCCTAGTTAATAGTATGGGTCCTGTGGGAAACAACAAAACCTAATTCTGCAACGGTTGGGTACGTGACCGAACTCAGCTCCATTACAGCTGAACGGATTTTGATGAAACTTGGTACGTAGTACTTCATTTCCTAGAATAGGACAAAGAATATTTTTATTTGGATCCTGTGGAATAACAACGTAACTTCATTCTGCACTTGCTGCGAACGTGACCGAAATTTTTTTTTTCCATGTTGTCAGAGTTTATCAGGTCACCCAAGGACCTCTAAAATAACTAAACGACTGCTATCAGGCGATAAAATCGGGACCAAATATTTCACGTGCCCTCCAAGCCCGGAAGAGCTCATATGTTATGCCACAAAACGGTTACCCTTCCAAATGTGTGGTGCTGGGAACGTTGCCTAACTGTAGTGATCGATTAAATCCCTCATTCAAGCCCGAAAAGTTGTTACTTAGGTAGACTTATTTGTAAGGCTTCGACTTGATGAATCTTAAGTTTCGATTTTCATACATCGACGCTGTAAAGCGTATATGTGGTAACAACGTGATAGTTGCACAGATACACACCAAAAACAGTACCCTACTTCTTGTCTATAGGGTAAAAAATATTTTTTTCCTTTTGGATTGACACAATAAGTGAAAAACCTAGGCCAACATAGCATAATTTTATAATTCTGTTTAAAATAAAGGTATTGTCTTTTCCCAATTTATTTATTAGTGAATCACTGGTAAACTTAATTGAACCCGGGTGAAGGCGGGACGGTTTGCTAGTCTTAAAAAAGTAAAGAATGTCATACAAAAGAGACTCTATGACATCACATTTATTGGTTTCCCTAAGTTCCGTTTGCCTAAAAAGTTGATTCGTGTTTGGATACGTAGATGCGCAGTTCTTTTTAACCAGTATTTGAATTCCATATACTTAATACCATTTTTATAAACCAAATCTTTGCGATTATAAAAATTATACACCAATAATTTTACAAGTGGCTCTTAATCATTTGGATTCCAATAATCTGCTTTGATACTTTGAAATCTAGAATTTTTGGCTTATTCCCCACTAAGGAAACAAAAAAAANTGGATTCCAATAATCTGCTTTGATACTTTGAAATCTAGAATTTTTGGCTTATTCCCCACTAAGGAAACAAAAAAAACGGTATTTATTGCGTTAACGTGTATCAGAGTTTTGAAAATGTAATTCTTAAATAAAATTCACAAAGGNCAAAAAAAACGGTATTTATTGCGTTAACGTGTATCAGAGTTTTGAAAATGTAATTCTTAAATAAAATTCACAAAGGATTCATTTATAGATTGCTTTTTATCTCAGTTACTGTTAACAAAGACCTAGTTGGATTAAGGACATTTTGACTCTTGTTGAGGCATCTCCATGCAGTACACTATAGGTGTGTGTCCTTTTTCGGCTTGGATAATATGAGGAACTGACTGAATAGAGACCTAAGTGAGGAGCTGGAAACTCCATGAGCAGAAAGTAACATCAGCAATGTTAAAAACAATCTCCAGATCGAAGCACTTTCATCAAACTGTAGACCTGAACATTACTTTTGGCTGGGTATAGGATTATTTTGCAAAGGGAGCACTGAATCCGTAATATAAAACACATGCGGAGGGACTGTGACACGTAACTTTTTTGGCATTTCCAAAGCTCAAGTCATTCACTTGCACCGTCGTTTATAAAAAAAATGTTTGTATGAAAACAAAACAAACATGCGAAGTCATTCAAGAGACGCCGTACAGCTTAACTTAACCGGTCGATGGGAACAAATTACCACATTATCGCTCGCTGGGTTCAGCACTTCCTCGGCGAGAAAACAAGGAAAGCAAACGTCGTTAACTCTTTAATGATCGATTTTCTAATACATTAATGTACAGAAATTGTCATGGAAAATGCCAAATTGCTCAAGACGAATAATGACGCTCAAACTAAAGTATTTCGGTAACGGAAATCAATAACGAGGCACACCCCGAGCCCAAGGAAGTGCTTCAGCAGAGACGTGCAGAGTTTGTACTTGGCAGGTCACCCTCAGCATATTTCATCTCTGTGTCATTGGTAAGCTACAGTTGTGCAGATCGTGATTTAAGATAATCAAGTTTAGGCAAACTGTAATTGTATATGATAAGCTTGTATACACTAAGCTCGAATAAGTGATATTAATCAGTGCAATAACATTGACTGAAATCAATCGGTAAGCTCGTGCCGACTGGCAAATAAAGGAAATGAACTGGGAACAAGCGACTTGTATAGCAGTGGAATTCTTGACATTCAGTGGGAATTGTGGACGAATAAGTAAAATTAAGCCATCACATGAATAATTTATCAGATACTGATATCAATTCCTTAGTTTTAGCTGATTTGGCTTTATTCTTACTGTTTCAGATTTAGAGTTTAAAAAGTAATTTATAAGCTGAGAGTTAATCCTAATCATTAGCCACATTTGTGAATTTAGTGCATAGATAATGCTAAGTAGAAAGATCTGGAATACCAACTTGAAAATTGTAAATCAAAACTGCATAGTAGATTGTATGTGTTTATATAGCCTCGCATATGATTTTCAACAACTCTTGCAAATACATTTCATATTAAGTCCTCATTCATAACGTATTAACCTCTTACGAAATTGGTTACCGGCGAATTTGTTACATATTAGAAAATATCAAATTTATTTAATCTTATCTTTTGTTATGTGTTTAAATCGATCTTTTATGTGTAAATAGAAAAACTAAGTGATAAATATGGTTCGTTATGAAAATTGATCTCCCACGAATTGCACGTACTTTTAACTTTATTCGAAAAAAGATTCCACACAAGTCCGATTTAAATATTTTATAACTCTTATGTTTTTAACGTTTTTATTTTGCAATGTGTAATAAACATTTTTAAACTATAGTGTCGAAACATTTTAAAGGCGGGTATGCAACTCAATGGTAATTGATACTTGTTATATAATTTCAAGAAAATATTCTTAGCCTACAATATTTGACTGTACCGACAAACATTCTCCTATTATGGTACCCAAGCGTGTTCTTCAGNAAAATATTCTTAGCCTACAATATTTGACTGTACCGACAAACATTCTCCTATTATGGTACCCAAGCGTGTTCTTCAGATAGCATTAAAAGATCGCATGATAACTATTGCTCAGAAACTATTTTAACCTAAATTTTTTTTATCGAAATTTGAATCACTGTTTCCTGCACACGTGTTTTACAGTACAAAATATAGATTTTTGGAAAAAACGAGAATTTTATAACATATAATTGTAAAATCGAAATTTATACATTTTATCAAACGACGCTGTGTGAAAAAATTTTATTTTTGACGTGCTTATCTAGTAAATTAATGTTTAAGAAATATATATATATATATATTCATGATAACATTTTTATGTTTAGTATTTAACAACATACATATATAGATGTGGCAATTANTATATATATATATATATTCATGATAACATTTTTATGTTTAGTATTTAACAACATACATATATAGATGTGGCAATTAATATAAAACTTATTACAATAATTTATATTTTATATTTTTAACTTAATTATTCAATTGCAGTATTTTTTATTTTTTTATTTTTGTTTTGAAAAATGCTTTTTGTCTTTGACCTTTCTCAGATATTTAACATTTCTCTACTGATCAATATTCCACTCATATAAAACCGAAATGTAAAATAAACTATATATATTATAAATTAAATATTATTTACTAACATCGATGTTTTTGACATTGGTTTGTTTACGATTTTTATATAAAAACATGTTTACACCACATGTTATTTTTTTCTTTTTATAACAAATATATATTTTATGAAATTTATTTAATAAGCTGAACGACTAAGTTCACTAACGCTTTTGCTTCTTCAAACAGCACTAATATTTTTCAGTTTCCCTTGTGTTTTCATAATATACTTGCTATTTAAAAATAATTCCCCAACAATGAAATCTTTCAACTTTTTATGGTATTTTTCGGTTTAAGTTAATATTTACCACTTTAGCCTAATTCACAAAGCTCTTAAAATGGTTTTATGAAGTACAACCATTATTTTTAATTTAAAAAATAATTTTTTTATCGCATATTACTTAGATAACTATAAAAATTTCGTATGATACCTAATTTTCAAATGTTTCTTTCCAATTGTCATAATAATATTTAACCCTGAAAGAAATCTTCTTGGAAATTCTTAATTTTCAAAATTATACGAAGTTGGAAACAATATAAATGCTTTAATAAATTCTTCCGTCCATTCTTTTATCTCAAAAGTTTCTTCCAATACATATACTCTATAAATGCTTTGAAAAAATGTGTTACAATTGTTTATTTTAAATTGTTCACTATATATTACATACTTTTAAAAATAATTTGGAGAGNTTGAAAAAATGTGTTACAATTGTTTATTTTAAATTGTTCACTATATATTACATACTTTTAAAAATAATTTGGAGAGTTACCTTTTTGAAAAATGGCAAGATGTATTAAAAGTATGAATTCTCGTTCTCTTATACAATGCCCAAACGATACGAATAAATTTTATAAATTTTGGAAATATTGGGTATGTACTTTAATTCTTCAAGCAGTTATTTCATTCCAAATGAAATATGTATCAGGAAGATATTTTCTGAATATAGCGCTAATATTCTAAAGTATCAGCAACATATAATTTTTAAATCGGTAACACGGTCCAAAAGTGTTGCGGTCCCCCTCAAATTTAAAAAGCTGGCCATTTGGATCACAAATATTAAATATAGTTTATTACCGTAAAATTGTGTTTACAAAGTATGTATTTCGTGTGTAATGCTAAAAATTATAATTTAATACAATGTTTTAAAAGTGATGCTGAACGAGGGTGACAAATTTTCAATTAGACAAAAATTTATAACAACATTAATCAAATCATACAGAATAAAAGAAAAATAAAAAAAAGTCATTATAGTAGTGGTTTAATACAAAACTACATGCAAATATTTACGTTACAAGACAGCCAATCTAAATGACAGTCCGACTGGCAACGTCACAGGAACTGCTCGAAGTGCCAAAATGCATGTCAATCGAGAAAATCACACATCTATAAGGGCCTCTCACCTGATATATCTGTGCGGACTCTCGACCATTTACATTAATTTAACCGTAGGTAAAGATTATCTCGGTCTGTTCTAACTGTAACATACAACGTGCGTCCTCTCAATAACAAGCAACTCCGAGACTGCACATAAATACGCTGTGTGTGATACGGGCGGAGTTCCAGTGGTGCAGTCTCCGTACTGACGACTACACCCTCCCTGGNCGCTGTGTGTGATACGGGCGGAGTTCCAGTGGTGCAGTCTCCGTACTGACGACTACACCCTCCCTGGTTTGCTTCTCGTCATTCATGCCTATCTTGCGTGTTTTGCTGTTCAACCCATATCCATGCAGATGCTCTATTCACTTTTTTTCTGTAAATTGTACAGTTTTTCAGTAAATTTTAACAGTGTTTCTGGACATTTCGGAACGTAAGATTTCACTTCATTTATTTATTTTATTTGGTTCACATCCCTTTCAGGAAACACCCCGGAACGTTTTCCCCATTTTTTGACTTTGCCATGTATAAGAAACATTTTCTTCAAGAAACAATCTTACTACGAGGCAGAATCTTTCCCAGAAGAAAAATTTTGTTAGGTTAACATTGGCCCAATGTTTAGCTCAATCGTTGGGCCAATGATGACACAACGCTGAAATGTTATGCAGGCATACGTTGGCCCACTGAAATACGAAATTGGCCAAACATTATGTTAAGATAGTGTTCACAAATTTAAGAAAAGTGTGTATAATGCATAAATGTCAATANCGAAATTGGCCAAACATTATGTTAAGATAGTGTTCACAAATTTAAGAAAAGTGTGTATAATGCATAAATGTCAATACAATTAGTTTGACTGAAATCGGTTAAGTGTTACTCATTTTATATTTTTTAATATTATGTACGATACGGAAATAGAAAATGTCTCACCTTGCATCATGCTATATTGCAAAAGAATGATGCGATTAGCTTTTCCTAGGTTAAATTTCAACATTTTAGAGAAGAGATATACCCTTGGAAGTCTCATCTATTGTTTATTTAGCTATATAATTGCTGGAATTTCATATCCCACTGCTGTGCTCGTGTTATCTACAATGTGGCAGGCTTATCAATTACAAGTTTGTACAAGTTGAATGATTACCTATTGTGCTACTAGATGAAAGATATGTACACAGACCTCGCACATGTGCTTTGCACCAACGATGAACTAAAATACTTGGGCATTAGTAATTTAATAGAAAAATGTAATGTGCAACAATCAACAACAGTAGTTAGAAATATGGGTTTCCTCGTCAACTGGCTGATGTGTGCAGAAACACCCAGCTGATGTTTGCCATATTTTTTCTATTTTTTCCCCCAAAACATCCCATTTTTTTCTTCAAAAACGTCCAGAATCAGCAGAATATCATTAAAAAAGTTTCTGAATTTCTCCTCAAAACCAACAAATTTCCCCAAAAATGTGTTTCGATCAATGTGAGTAATTTTACTCAATCTGGGGGAATCCGAAGAAAATTGTGTAATGTCTTATAGTGCGCAATCATTTACAAGCACACTTTCTCATGACATGCCAGCACCATCTATCTTGTCTGAAGTATGTTCGAGATCGTGGCCACACCATGAATTTTCTTTCTCATTACTTCCAATTTCTAACTCACCAACGCCCATTCTCTCTCGCCTGATCTATACCTTGAGTATTTCTCATATTCCTTCCTATCTCTTCAATTTATTTCTCATTTTCTCGCTTGCTTTCCTTTCTAGCGTACGTTCTGTCCCTTTGAAGGGGTGGGGGGTTCTTATATTCCTTCCACCTCCAAAATATAACATTTTCCTCTCTCTTGCTTTTCGAGTCCATCATCTTGGATGTACCCCCACCACTATCGTCTGCTACCACCTTTTTTTTTCCCAAATTGCTTCTGATCTCCTTTGATCTGGCTTCCTGGCGGAAGACGAGTCCCATGACCTGCCATTACACCTGCGCGACACGGAGTGAAACCTGCCCCCACACACAACCCAAAAGAGTATCGCACCGTCAAGTNTTACACCTGCGCGACACGGAGTGAGACCTGCCCCCACACACAACCCAAAAGAGTATCGCACCGTCAAGTATGTCCTATGCCCACTTATAGGCATAGTTGGTTGTCATTTCCGAACCCTTTAAAATATAGTTACCATATTCATGACTTATGCAACACCACAGATGACGAAAAAGACTGCAGGATCAAGTAGACATAAAGTAATCTTATAAGCATAGTTGCCCAACATTTCCTTACCATCGAAGCACCGACCAACTTATTCATATCACAGACATCACTTCCTATAGCAATTAAGCAGATAAGGAAAAGTAGACTTTAATGCCTTTTATAAGCATAGCTGGTCAGCATTTCAAAACGTTTAAATTTGGGAAAATGTAACATCAGTCCATGTATTTAAAGAACATTAAGGTATACGTACATGTACCTTGCAAATGACCATTGCATGAAGGAGNTAACATCAGTCCATGTATTTAAAGAACATTAAGGTATACGTACATGTACCTTGCAAATGACCATTGCATGAAGGAGTGTAAGGGCCGAAATATCACACACATATACATTGGAATGCACGCTATTGACAATACCCCACCACCGTCCTGGTCGTCTGCTACCGCAGGTGTCTACC
The DNA here is from genome assembly GCA_002778355.1 of Clitarchus hookeri. Classification (NCBI taxonomy): domain Eukaryota; kingdom Metazoa; phylum Arthropoda; class Insecta; order Phasmatodea; family Phasmatidae; genus Clitarchus; species Clitarchus hookeri. Next base: position 183,400 of record NQII01004314.1, on the reverse strand, counting down.
AACTCGGATCCTCCTCAGAAACAGCTATCCTCATTCCGACGATCAACATCCAGACTGTTTTAATAGACATGAAAATGTATACATTTATTAAGGATATCATGGGTAACAAACAATAAAAAGCTATTTAAAAAAAAATTTATATATATANAAAATGTATACATTTATTAAGGATATCATGGGTAACAAACAATAAAAAGCTATTTAAAAAAAAATTTATATATATATAAATGTCATGCGTGCATGATTAACGTCGTGGTTAATAGTAAAATACATACATAGTAATATAAACGANATATATATATAAATGTCATGCGTGCATGATTAACGTCGTGGTTAATAGTAAAATACATACATAGTAATATAAACGAAAACTGCCAGCCCAACACAAGAACTGGCGGCCAAACTCGTCGTTACCATGGGTAACCCTTAACAACCAGCCATATATTTAAAAAATGAACGGGTATACCATTACTCCTATAGCAAAGTATACGTAGTAGTCGAAGATTACATTAAAACATGTACGCCGTAATATAAATAAACACTGTCAGACTAGTGCAAATGTCGGGAAAATNGCAAAGTATACGTAGTAGTCGAAGATTACATTAAAACATGTACGCCGTAATATAAATAAACACTGTCAGACTAGTGCAAATGTCGGGAAAATTGGTGTAAAAGATATGAAACCTTAGTTTTCATGAAAAGTCAGTCACATAACCAACAAAAAAGGACGGTCATATACGCAAGTACATCACTAGCATGCTGTCCCAATGAGTTACAACTTAATCAAAAAATACCCCAATGGAACCACAGTCCATTATAGTTATAATAGTGATGCTATCACGCCAACATAAGAAATAACGAATGATAACAAGGCCCAAAACCAAAAATTATTACAATTCGTCACGTACGTTATACATTTTGTGGCTTCTTAAAACTGCGTTCCTTTGCTTTACAAAAACAAAATACATTTAAACCCTTAGTGGTGCAAGAAAGACGTCACTGCTATGTGCCGATGCAAACAGATATAAAAATAACAATTATAAAATCAAATAACTGTATGCAATTAACAACCAGTGTTTATTGCGCGAGTACCTAGCTCTGTTCTTTACATTAGGCGAAAAATTACCATTGTGAAGTGCGGGAATGAAAAGAGGACAGCACTGCTACACACCGATGCAAACAGATATAAATTAAATTTTTAGGTATAAATTTATGAACAATTACCAACCAGCTCAATCACATATTACACAGGCTTAGTTTCCTTTACACAGTGTGCTAAAGGTTGGCAGACAAGACAAGGTCATCGTGGCTAGTACAACAGAATAGCAAACGACTTCTTTACGAACCGATTAATGAAACCATCACATTCAGAGTACAGCAAACACTCCCATCAATATCAGCAGAACGCATCTGACCCTGCCGATGTTGTGTGATCAACTAACATCTTGGGAATATGTAAGGCAGCCCTGATGGTTGGCCATGCATGTCTCGCCAAGTCCAAGGGAGGGTGCATATCACTATCCGAGAGAGATGCGCCAGTCTCCAGGATGACAGAATATCCGAGTCACAGCCATTTATAGTACTACTACCCGGCGGACTTCCTACCACCTAACAGTCAATGAATGTTGTGTTAACTTTTATTTTAGCTTTGTTTACGTTTTCATTAACGAAAAATAAAATTGATACTCAAAATTTATTAAGTTTAATAGTTTATTGGGATAATATATATAAAGAAAATAAAAAATCAATAAAAGTACAAAAATCAAGTATTTCAATGGTGTGTCAGCTGTATCTTGCTGCATGGGTTGTGCTCGCGTTAATTTTCTTCAGTGAAGCACCTTGTGAAATACTAAATTTTTCGTTTTGTTATCAAGGGCAATAACAAATAAAGCCGATGGTTTGCTGACACGTGATCATGCTAGGTAAAATTGACCATGAGAAAAACATGCTTTTTCTGGATTCTGACCACAAACACTCAAGGATTAGCCTTGAGATTTGTTAATCGTCATGGTGAATACAAGACGAATCAGAAATTGAAGTTGTTTAAACTCAAAGGGCATATTGTTTGGTATCATAGAAATCCTTGGAATGAGAACTTCCCCATCTTTGAATTTTCCTTTGAGTATCGTCGCATGAATCAAATTGGTCATCAGTTTTCTTATAACCAAATGCGTTCCATTGCATAGTTTTGGATGGTTTAGATTTCGAAGCATTATTAGTACCGAGCCAAACCTTCAGTTTTAAATTGTGCGGTGGTAAGCCAGGCACATCCAAGGAGTTTAAAAATTCAGTTGGATAGTTGGTGGCTTCGTCTTCGTTTATTACACAGTCAATAGATTTAAATTAATGCAGATTAACAACGATTTTATTCTGAATTTCTATATTTAAGTCATCGACATATTTGTTCTTAGCCGCCAAAAATGCTCTCTCACTCAACCATTTGTTATTTTTGTGATTACCAATTATTTCGGGAAAACTTTCTTGATGAGCTCGTCTTTCGATGAGATGAAATTGGAAAAATTCGGAGGAAATGAAATCAATCCGCTCTATTCGTCGACAGGTAAGCAGCTATTACCGATAGTCAGCAATTGCTTGGAGAAATCTCCAGCAGATGTATCGTTCAGCAATGCAACTCCCATGTTTGTTGCCAGCTGAAGTTTCTTCACATAGCGGCACAGATTTGATGATTTGAGGCAAGCATTTATTTCATCGGCAGTAGTCGATCTTGGAATGACTGGCAGTGTTTGGCGGAAGTCGCCAGACAGTAAAACCATTGCGCCTCCAAAACATTTCGAGTCATTGCGCAGATCTTTCAATGTTCGGTCAAGTGCTTCTAATGCGCGTTTGTGCGACATTGTGCATTCGTCCTAGATGATGATTTTAGACGCTACTAAAACCTTGGTCATTGCAGAGCGTTTCGCAATGTTACATGTCGGTTGTTGAGTAGTATGAAGATTTAACGGCAGCTTAAACGCTGAATGAGCCGTACTGCATCCTTCTAACAATATGGCCGCTATTCCAGAAGAAGCAACTGCTACCGCAATGTCGGATCTCGCTCGAAGAGTGGCCAAAATCAATGACAAGAGGAATTTCTTCCCAGTTCCACCAGGGGCATTCAGGAAAAATAAGCCAGAACTTTCCCTCAACAATTGCTTTTATTAATGTATCATACACTTCCTTCTGTTGGGGGTTCAACAGGGGCACATTCGTTTGAACTTATTGGCCATATTCATGTCTATCATATTCACGTTCTCGTTCTCTGGTAAACACTGATTACTAACTCTCTCAATAGTCTTATATAAATGTTTGGCTCATCGTTTGTACACTAATAAACAACTCCTTTAATACGTTTAGCAACGTCATTAATCGCAGGACTTTAAATGTTTACAGACCAACCTTCTCACTGGCAACAGGTGTCCACATGCTGTCGTTCAAAAGTAAGGCTCAAGTTCTCTTGTAACACTTTAAAGTAAAATAAGTAGGTCACAGCAATGTGAGCGTATTTCTCTTTAAATAACTGCCACGTTATTTCGACATTGAGTGTAGCACTGATGTAACGAAATGTTTTGCTTGTGTAATGTTAATGTTTAGTATTGAAAGAAGAAATGTGATCTTTAATACATTTAATTGGACTTCCTGGTTTTAAATTTCCTGGGGTATTTTTACTTCTTGCATCCTTTCGTGATTTACTTTTAGACAACATGTTGCACAGTCGTCAAACAATATCACTGAAAATATCATGAATTTCCTCTCTGAAAGCGGTTTTACCCACTCGCACTCTTCCTTTTGAAGTTGGCAGGTTTTTTTTGAATGTCCATGATTTTGGTTTATTGCTTGGGCCATCATATGCATCAGCTGGACATTATAGACGTTTTCGCTTTGTAGATACGCCTCTTCTTCACTTTTTATCAAAGTAAATAAACTTTGTATGGATATAAAGAAAATAAACTTGTGGCCCTTGTGATGGAATCCAGGTCCACTTAAACATGAAACAAATAATTCATTTAAAGTTTACTATATTTATTTTTAATTATTGAATATTCTACTTCGATATTTAGTTATTTAAAAAATTTAAATATTTCATATCTTTAAATTCAAAGAACTTTTTTTTTTCTGTCAAATCAAGATAGTTACGATGATTAACGATATGCAAATATTGGATTGTCACCAGAAATAATACCATGTTTCAAGTTAATCGGATATGTGGAAGTTGGACAAATTTTGATTACAAGATTTGTCCATAATAATTATCATAGCATGTCGTATGTATAAAATATTTTATAAATAGATGGCTACTATTAAATCATTGTTACTTACTTACTTGCAGTCATTTCCATAGGCCTTGGGTTGCACAACTTTTCTTTAAACAATACACATACAGCTCATTTTTAACTCTTGCCTTTCTTAACTTCTCCCATTTGTACTTATATTTTTCACACTCTTTTTCCTCTTATTTTAATATTTTGTATCACTTTCTCTACTTCCAGAAATTCACCAACAACACCATACAACACGCCAAAGACTGCTACATCATAGACCAATTTATAAACAATGGAGTTAAATTGACTGCTCGTACAGATAACAGCACCGTATGCCCCACACAGTGGTGCACACTGTTAGCTGAGGTGGTAGTTATCTGAGAAACCCTACATGTTCTAAGCATGAGGGGTTCCTCAGTTTACTGGAATATTGCAGCATTCGGTTTTTGTGTGATTCGTACGTGAACATGTGTGATTTTACTAACCATAACTTTACCGTAAATTTATTATTAATCAAATAAATTTTAAATCACAGCACATACTATTTATATCTAGTTATTTTACGTTTTCTTAACGAAAATAATTTGCTGTATAACTCGCAGACTAGATAATGTAAAATAATATTGATGTCACAAATACTGTCACCGTAACTTCCATATCTTTACGTGCCCCGACAACACTAATGAAAATTAAAACGCATTTAACACATCGTTAAAATGTAAATTCGCATTCTGATAACAAATCACATGTTACATAACATGTAATTTTATCATTATATATACTAGTCTTAATAAATAAGAAACAACTCACCAATATTAGTTACCTAAGCAGCGGTCATTGACAAATGTAAAACAACAAAATGATCGTCGTATAGTTCTTTCCTTCTGTTCTCAATAGTTTTGAAATGGTAATCGTAGAAAAAAAATATTGCTTAAGCATTCAGGCTCGCTTATATACTCAGTTTTTACACACTTTGCTATATTTTTAATTAACGTGTATTAATAATATAAGCATACGAATAATTAATTCGGTTTATGAACAGTATTTAGTAACGCCTTTGCAGAGATCAGCTGTATTGACTGCAAATATTACAAATATACCGTACACCTGTTGATATTGTCTGTTACTCACAATATTTTAAAGCTAAGCGACCATTATCATACAAATAAACTATTTATCAATATATCACTTGATTTATTTTGCAAAACAAACCAATTAAAAAAAAACAATAAAAAAACAACGATTTGGATTTGAACATGGCATGTTTGATTTAAGGCGTATTAGTTTGTAACTGAACTATTTAATCACATTCTAAAGACATTCAAAATCATAAATAAAGAGTTAAAAGCCATAACTCTTTTTGTTGCTTTTTTTAATATAAAGAGCTTTTAAAACTCTTCATACTTACAATGTAGAGCACTTGACTACATTAATTTTCTGACATATAATGAAGATTATTGGCATACATTAAATTTATTTTAAATACAAATTAACCGATATTGTATTGTACATTATTCATTAAATAAGGCCCAAGTTTATAATAACGATCTGGGCTAGCCGTTCTGAATGTGGTTATCGCAGTTCAAGTATCAAAAATCAATGTATTCTTCTCATGCAACCATTTATATCACAGAGACATCTCTAAATTGTGTGTATAAGAGATATCGAAAGATTAACTTAGGGCTCCAGGGGTCATAATAACGTTCTGGAACATCGAAAAGTTTTAAATACAATAAGAACTTTCACACAAGCCAATACAAAAATGTCGAGTTATACCTGCATAAGTGTGCTTACTGTTTGCAGGCAGTCGATAGTGTTTTCGGGAGGGAAAACCTACGACGGCAGTGCTTTGTAGTACCAGCTTAGACGTCACATTTATGGCCTGAGCTTTGTGAAGTATCTGAGCATCACCTACACATCTTTACGTCTATACAGCAGTACCGTGTTCCTGTGACGACACTCATNTGTGAAGTATCTGAGCATCGCCTACACATCTTTACGTCTATACAGCAGTACCGTGTTCCTGTGACGACACTCATAGAGAGGATCTACCGCACTTCTGCGACACTTCTAGTCCGAAGGTTTGATACCAAAATATTTATGTACTTTAACTTCTCTGTGTAAAATGGGGCAGTAGTAACACTCTAGACATGTAATTTGGCCCAGGGTTTGATTCTTTAAATGAGAATACTGGTTCTTGCCTTCTATGTTCTTGCGTAAGATTCCAGATAAAGTAGGAATAGACAAGAGTATCTAAGTTCGTGACTGAAGGAGCCACTGGTTAAGTTTATAATGTATGTGCTTTACAATTTGTTATGCCATAAATTGAAAAAAAAATTTTATAACTCCACAGTTATACATAACACTTTGTGGTGTTTTGTGAAATCTATTATTCCACGTTGGTGAATGTAGTATATGCCAACTTTTACTGTTAAGAATGTCTTGATATGACATAATTATTTATAAAAAAACTTTGATCACAAAAAGTAAAATGCTAAAAACAGCCACCAAGCCCAAAGTGTTGTAAGATATTTGTAATGCAATGACCTAGTATTAGAAAACGAAGGGAATTGTAAAATATCGAAATACTACTACTTATTCTGAAAGTAAGTGAACTGCATCGACAAGGGTTTTTCTTTTGCCGATATATTGAAAGTAAGTGTCCGGCTTGTTCAAAAAACATTCAAGTCAGGTATCCGTACTAATTTGGATATGTGTGAAATTGGTGTAATCTGGTTCACGCATTCGAAAATTGAAAGTGTGGGATACACTGTTTTTTCATATTTTGTTATCTTCCAAAACGATCAACGAAATATACGTTTCTAAAATCAACGCTTACACGATGTGTAATATAAAATGTCAATATAAAAAATTTGGTTTAAATTGGTGTGTAGGCTGCATGGTTCCCGAGATAGGGAAAACTACCCTTTCTTTAATCTGTAATTCTTACAGCAAATCTTTAGTTACGTCTAGAAAACTACTTGAGTATCTAATATCGCCAAATTTGGCACGTATGGGATAGTATGGTATTTCATGTAAACCTATAAAATTCGAATTGAAATGACACTTATTTTCGAAATGTGGCTATAAAATATTTTAGGTATATTTGGTGTACCTTTGACCGATTTCGGACCAGAATTAAATGCTTGTAGTATGTATTACATGTATCATTAATGTTACAAAATAATGACTTTTATCAACAATTTTGTAAGAGAGCTTGATATGAATTAGTAACATTTTTATGTCATATCTTNTACAAAATAATGACTTTTATCAACAATTTTGTAAGAGAGCTTGATATGAATTAGTAACATTTTTATGTCATATCTTGAAAGAAAATTTATCGATTCCTAGGAAATTAAGGAAAGAATTAGTACTGCGGCATTCGATGTAAACTGTTATGTATTAATTATGAGAGACACCTATTTTCCAAATGGTGGCTTTATAGATAGTTAAGTTTTGTATGTGTTATCGTCTAAACAATGCCATTAACCACAATGTAACACTTTATACTGTGATTATATACTACATCNGTTTTGTATGTGTTATCGTCTAAACAATGCCATTAACCACAATGTAACACTTTATACTGTGATTATATACTACATCACCCAAATGTGTCCACACAAAGTCTCTTTTGTCCACCTTTTTAAAGAAAGCATCACATGAAAAATTAAATTTTTTACATAATATGTTTGAAAAAAAACCAGAATTCTAACAAATTTGGCAAACAAGAGGAAATATGATATATTATAACATCTGCTAAGTTTTAACGTGGTGGACACCTATTTTCCAAATGATGGCCACAAAAACATTTTTGCTCGGTATCTTATAGATACGAAAATTATATAAATTTAACTTTGGATGCTAGTATCTATAACGTACTTCAAATTTACCTTTACGTGGTCTTATCATTTCTCAGGCATATTGTAATGCACCTCCAACATGAAAACATAAAGTTTTTTTGTCATATCTCCGAAAACAAACAATGGTACTATTATTTAATTTGTACCATCGCAGACCATATAATTTTTTTTTATATGTGCTAAACCCTTATTTTTTAAATGGTGGCCATAAAATGTTTTAGCTCACTATGCTTTATCTACAATACTATGTAACCAATTTTACTGTAACTTTGTATACTGGCAGTATCTATAATAATCATCAATGCACTAATACGCAATATTTTGTCCTTCTATTATAAGGATTGCCAATAAAAAAAATTCAGGTTTTTATGCCACATCTCGAAGACCAATCAAACCTATTCCTACCAAATGTTTCACACAAGTAGTTCTACAGTAGGGTGTGTAAACCAATATGATTTTATTCCGTCTGACCGATTTTAATGGTAGTTAATATAAATAATTTGCATTAATATGATATATCTGTAAAACAATTCAACAAAATTCTGTACGTAAATAGTGATAACTAGAAGCATCAATTATGCATAAAGTAAATTTTTCCCTTNAACAATTCAACAAAATTCTGTACGTAAATAGTGATAACTAGAAGCATCAATTATGCATAAAGTAAATTTTTCCCTTATTTTTTGTAAAGCCTTATATTTGAGAAAATTAAACATTTTGCTATATTTCCAGAAAAATTTATTTTCCTCAAATATTGCACACAATTAGAGTTACGTAAGGGTATGTAAATTTAAATGATTTAGGTAGAGTCAGACATTGATTTTCAAAATGGCAGCCATATAGATATTTCGATAATTTTGGTATATATATTTTACAATTTATATAAATTCAGGCAATCTTTTATGCTGAGATTTTCTACTGTAATCTAAGCATGCATAACCTTTTTTTACGCCATTTGGTAGATATCACCGAATGAGAATATAAGGTTTTAGTGCCATATCTTGGGGACAAATCAATCTATTTCCACCGAATTCTTCACACAATTTGCGAAATTGATGACTATGTAAATAAACTTGTCTTAAGAGGCTCAGACACTTATTACAAAATGATAATTATGTAATCATCTCATATTAGTGAACGTTATCATACAAAATATTAGACTTATTACATATAAAGTTTATGCTCCGGATCTTACCCCCCGTGTTTCAGTTGATTGCACTTTATCTTATTTTTTATGATCTTGACTGTGTTCGAGTCCTTAGAAAGGCACACGTGAATTGGTAATTGTCTCGGAACTGTTGCATAAGTTTTTGATTGCAACTTCATTTTAAATGATAATGCTCTCAACAAGACATCAAATACTTCCTACCATCTTAGCTATTAAGAAGATAATAAACACTTATTTCCACACTTGTAGAGGAAAGTAGGTTTGCTCAATAGTTATATCAGTAGCCGGACACACAAATATTCAGTGGGTGTTTGCTATATATACAGTTGCAGTTGACCAATTTCTAGCAAACTTTGTATGCTTAAACTCATATAGCAACACAAAAACACATTTGTGAGAAATTTTATAAGATAATGCCTTAAGAAAATAAAATTTTTATATCATAGCTCGGGAAATAATCCACCGATTCATTCAAAATTGGTAAAACAGGTAGCACAATATAAGATTATATAAATTTGTATGTTTTATGTGAGTCAGACATTTATTTTCAAAATGTCCAAAGCACTAATATTTTAGCTGTATTATGCTAAATCTATCGTATTTTTAAAGCAAATATTTCTTCACTATGTATACTGGCAGTATCTAATACAACCATCCTATTTTGTCCACCATTAAGTTACACAGCGCTACAAAATAAATAACCTAAGAGACTTGTTAATCGCAGTGTATGGTACTCTGTCATCATATTCGCTAGATTATCGTTAACCAAAAAACATTACCGTTATTCTTCGATTGATGAGTGCAATTGGATTTGTTCGTAAACAACATCCCAGTAGCATAAACAAATCGAGTTTATTTGTATTTACAGCCGCGGATATCTGCTTTAAAACCGCGCAGTTTTAATTTACCTCCATATTGCTCGACTCTGACTTCCAAAAAAAATTCACGTATCGTCTACAGTTTATTTTATGGAGACTGATTGGTACAGTTACATATTACTAGTACTATATTTTATGGGAAAATCTCCACCAGATTAAAGTTTACAAAAACTAACTCACATTTTCCTTAAAACATGGGGTTCTCTAATAAAATAGTTGTTAATAAAGTCCATTAAAAACAGAAATTTACTTGTCACAAAAAGTTTATATCTGTTTACTAAAGTTAAAATGGTAAAGATAATCATAAAATGTATTTGGCGTTAATTTAATTGTTGAAAAGTTTATGTAAATCTCAAATTGTAAAGACTTATATAATAAAGTTTTTAATTTGTAATGATTGAAAATAAAGATATTTTTAGTTAAAAAATTAAAAAGTATTGGCATATATATTCGGAAAATTACGAGAAAGAAGAATATTTTATTAAAGCAATAAATATTAGTTGATAATTAGAGAATATATGCCATGTCCAAATTCCGGTCAATGATATTTACCGAATATTTACATAAAATTGGTTTGATTTGCAATATAAACCAAACATTGCATTTAAATATTGTTTATTTGTATATTTATGTTTACTNTATTAGTTGATAATTAGAGAATATATGCCATGTCCAAATTCCGGTCAATGATATTTACCGAATATTTACATAAAATTGGTTTGATTTGCAAAATAAACCAAACATTGCATTTAAATATTGTTTATTTGTATATTTATGTTTACATGGATGTAAAATATTATGAGTAAACCCACGTGTTATGTGAGGTGTTTTATTCACATTTGGCTGTCAGTACAACTGATAACTGCAATCGTTAATAAAAGCTGTACACAAACGTAATGAATTATTCGTATGCTAATATTATTTACACACATTACAAATCATGAAAATCCATTAATCTTTAAAATAGTATAATCATAGCAAATGTATAACTACACTTATATTTTAAAACACTCCCCCAAAAAGCTGTGATAGTAAATTTATATTTCAAAAACCAAAATATTAAGCATTATAACTCGAGGAAGGAGTGAGTCACTGACTCCTGCCAACCGACTCCTCACAAAACTGACCCCACCTGCTCAATTATAGCCTCAAATGATACACAATCACTGCACTTGCTCGGCAATAATCACTCCATATGCTTAAAAAACGCTCCACAAGCTCCAAAATTGTTACACAATCGCTACACAATTGCTACACAATTACTCTACAATTGCTTCGCATACTCCACAATGTGTTTTGCATTCANTTACACAATCGCTACACAATTGCTACACAATTACTCTACAATTGCTTCGCATACTCCACAATGTGTTTTGCATTCAGCGCCACAATCGTTTCTCAATTACTCCATAATCACTCTACATGCTCCAACATTGCTCTAGTATTTATTTAATGCTTTGCAATTGTTCCATGTGATCTACAATAGCTCACTATGTTCTAAAATGGCTCCACAGGCTCCACAATCGGTACAAATGCTCCATAATAACTTCACATGCTCTGAAATAACTCCAAAGTTACATTACAATCGTTCATTATGGTCTACAATTGCTCTAAAATTGCTTCACATGCTCCAAAATCGCACCACTTTCTCCGAAATTAATCCACAATCACTCCACATTCAACATAATCGCTCAATATGCTCTTAAATCCCACAATAAATGCTACATATACGCTCTACAGGCTTCACAAGCACCTAACAATCGCCCCACATGCTCAACAATCGCTCTACATGCTCCACAATCAGTTCATGCTGACTGACTTCTTCCGCAAGAGTCATACACTGACTCCTCCATGTAATATCTAAGTACCTGCATTCTTTAAGATAGTTGCAATCATGCAACAGCTGAGAAGCCTTGTTTGTCGGCAGTTGACGTGAAAGCTACATCATTTCATCTGGTGAAATAAATTATAAAAAAATATTGTGAATAATGTTGTGGGTTTAACACCAGTACCTACAGCAGTACTGCCACAGATTTCTTCGAGCGTGATGCTAACAGTACCATCGACTCCTTCAGGCATGGTGGTGTCAGTGACATTGACTCCTTCAGGCATGGCGCCGGCAGCACTATTGACTTCTCCGGATGGGTCACCTACAGCAATGTCACCATCGATGACTTCGTCAAAGATTCGTTGCTGTTACTGAGACAATATATTTGTCTACGGACAAAGTGCGAAGAAGCATGAAAAAACTACTTTTGTGAAGCGTCCTTCCTGTGCTTTGCAACGATGTGACAAGTGCAAACAACTGTTCAAACGTGGCGATAACCTAAAGACACCCAAGAAGAAATGTAAAGTTAGCGTTCTTAAAGTTATGAAACGATCTGAGCTTGCTGGTAGCGCAGCAACATTGAATGTATTCTACTTTTAACAATTAGCTTTCAACGTCAGTTTAAAAGATAAGTTGATTGGAAATAAAATAGTTTGTACAAAAAACATATGTACACTCATTGACCATATTAAGCAAAAGAAAATCAATCAAATAATAGAGGAAGTCGTAAAATTACCTACAAAATGTCATGTTTGACTAGNCATATTAAGCAAAAGAAAATCAATCAAATAATAGAGGAAGTCGTAAAATTACCTACAAAATGTCATGTTTGACTAGGGCGTTCCTGCGAAAAGCCACAACCTTTGGAAAAAGCCATTATTCGACGAGAATTTAAGACTACAAATGAAGACTGTACAGATTTTGAAAGAAAATCTTTTTCGTGAACAAGAATTTATTGCCAAGGTTCCTTGTTGGAAGATTCCTGTCATTAACTGTCTTAAACTGCGTATAAGCAGATAATATTCACTTCGTGAAAAGTGAGAATGCAGCTGTAAAACTTTACGTGAATCGTTTGCAGAATGTAGGGATTCTTGTTTCATGTTTGAAGTCTAAAATTTATATGTGAGTTCATTGAAAAAAATATTNGTTTGCAGAATGTAGGGATTCTTGTTTCATGTTTGAAGTCTAAAATTTATATGTGAGTTCATTGAAAAAAATATTTTATTTTTCACTGGTGTTGTTGTATTTTGCCCTAGCATTCCTCCATTCGCGATAAAAAAAATATTTATAAAGTCTTGGAATTTATGTTTGTTGCAACACGATAGTACTGCATGTGATCACGATAAAAACAAGAAATTACTTACATAACTAATACATCTTATTTTATAACCACGATTGCAATTAATTTAGAAATAAATTCTTAAAAGCTGAGTTGGTAGCGTTGGACTTGACTTTCCTTTGAAAACAAAGACATAAGAAATAAAACCAGATTATTATGATTCAGTAGTGAGACAATAACTAATACAAATGCGCCTTATCTGGGACTTGATTTCAGAAAACTTCAAACAATAAGCTAGCGTGGAATGCATTGCATTACAGAAGTCAGATTCGAAATGTCAACTTTGGATTTAATCAGTGTAACGTTTCGATTGATAGAGTCTACTAACCTAAAATATGTAGAAACACATTATTTATAATAATTGTCTTACTTATTAAACATTCCAGTTAACCCCATCTGCTGCCTTACTATTTGTTTGCCAAATCTGGTAGGAATTTGTAAATTGTGTCCCGATATATGACATAAAAACTATATAAATTCGCATGTCATTTTCTTACAAAACAGACTACAAAANGTAAATTGTGTCCCGATATATGACATAAAAACTATATAAATTCGCATGTCATTTTCTTACAAAACAGACTACAAAAGATTCTTTGTGTAGATAAAGGAGTTAGTTGTAATACCTACTACAACCATACTAAGTTAAGTTGGAATTTATTATACTGTGTTCACGATATAGAATTCTTAGCTAAAAATAACTACATGGCCGCCATTTTGAAAATACTTGTAAGACATTATTTATTTTACCTCACAACATAATCTGCATCAGTACTACTTGTTGGCCAAATTTGATAGGAATACATCAATTTCTTGCAGAGATATGACATAGTAAATTAATTTATTCGTAAGGTGCTATATTCCAAATTGACCAAAAAATTTTGTAATGTCTTGGTATATATCTTCTGCCTAACAAATACCTTCATTTTGAAAGAAACAACCTTATCAAGTTCAATCACTTCTGTGTACTAGGCTTATGATATTATGATATACCTGCCTAACTAGATGATAATTGGTTTAGTAATTTTAAGATATAATAAACTATCTGCATTTTTTATTTGGTGTTATTATCTAAAATTGTGGACTACAATATCGTTCTAATTATTTAATTCTGACGTAATGGTCTGCCAGAAAACCACATTTGATTTAAATCCGTTTAATGGTTCCCGCGATATGACATATCCTTTTAAGTGTTAAAATGGCCGCATTTTGAAAATTTAATGAACAACGTGGTTGAAAACAAAAAAAGTCAAGTTTACATACTAAGTACTAGAAGTGTACCAATTTGGTGAAATTTGGTTAACGCGTTAAGAAATTTAAAGTGGGGTTGGAACACACAGTCATGCCCACTTACACACACTCACACACAAACAGGCAGGAAAGTGATCTCAAAAGCCTTTCTTTCATTCGGAAAGTAGGCTAAAAAATAAATTAAATAATGTGTCAGAATATGATGATTTGAAAGTTATTACTAAAATATTTATTGTGTAAGTTCATCCATGTGTGCTCCCAATTAACGATATGGTAACAAAGTTATAGTTTTGAAATTAACTGTATAGGAACTAAGAAAGAAATGTCACCGTAATACATTCTAAGCAGTTTCGATGAAACATACATGAAAACTTGCTGTTGAAATAGTAGAACTTTGACACTTTGGCTTAGAGGAGGTGAGAGTGAAGATGGAGTCGGTTTCAACCAGACCTGCTTGAGTGCAATGTATGGCGAATATAGGTCCTACATAAATATCTGCATGACTGGTGTTGCTCTCTTAACCACAGTTATTTTTGTAGCAAACTCAAAAGAAAAAACAAATTGGCAGATTTCGATTTTTAAAGGTCAAGAACCAATGGCTTAATCAAATATTGCGGAAGTGATGTAACCCAAGATGTTGGATTGAGGGGACCGAGTAATTAGCAGTCGACTAAACCGACGGGAAATGACAGAGCTTCAACAAAATATAATATGATAACCTGGTGACAAAATCAAGAAGGAATGATAGAAAACGAATAGATGGTCACTCACCAAAACGAAATCCAAGATGGTGAACAGTCCATGACAGCGAATGAAAAAATGTGTTGTTTGAGAGCTCGCCTGGTAGTTAAATCGAGTAATGAGCACTACTAAAGTGATGAAAATATAATCCAATAAGGTGTTCGCGTACAGTACCACATTTACCTTAACAAAACATTAACATATACGACTACCGCCTGGCGACTAAATCAACAGATGCTTGATGATGTAATCGAAAATTAATAGACTTGTACTACCAATACATTCAAATTAGAATTGAATATGTGTGCTGCCCAGCGGCTAAGTCTATAAATAATCCACTACCACAACCAATGCTTTATAACTAGATCCGAGATGGCCACCTAAAGAGATGCAAACGAATGACATAAAAAACAAAACAAGATCGCTGTCGGATGAGAAAGAATATTCTGGTAAATGTGTGCGTCGGCGCAACACTACATTTTGTGAATTTTCTGGGCTATTGGCTGATATTTCTATTGATACCACAGTAGCTGGATGGTCGGCAGTCATTGTAGGCGCCATCTGGCTGAACTGTGGCCTTTGGTAGGAATAGGTGGAGGATACGAGACAACGGCAGACGAGGTGTTTGTGGAGAGAATGGATGAGAAGGCGTGGACATCTCAAGGACATTTCGGACTAGTGGAATATGGACTGAACTGAGGTGGGACTGTAGGGACAGGTTATAAAGATTTTACTATACTTTCTGGAATAGTTAAATAAAGGTATATAGTGTATACAATAATTCACTAGGTATTTATACAATGTTTATTGGGACTTACTTCAGTTATTTGACTAAATAAATTTCTTCGAGGTGATTGTGAACTGCGATGATTGAATTTATTAATAATGTAAATAGCAAGTGATAGTTTTTTAAAGAAAGATATTTAGTCGAAAGTTTTTTTTTGTAGTGACGGTAAATATGTGAGGTAATTTTAAATAATGATTGTTTTAAATCAAGATCTCCGCCCCATTAACTAAACTGCCTAAGCCCACTAACTTTAGAGAAATCATAGCAGCATGTAATATATTTTACCGAAGTCAACTGCCGCAAAGACCTGCGAAGTGAACAATGAGTTCTTAAGCATATGTGTCGAACAAAACTAATAATAACTAGCAAACCCGGCGAACTCCGTTTCGCCACCAGATGGCTTCGTTTTATGCAACATTTTGTTTGGTNAGAAGTCAGATTCGAAATGTCAACTTTGGATTTAATCAGTGTAACGTTTCGATTGATAGAGTCTACTAACCTAAAATATGTAGAAACACATTATTTATAATAATTGTCTTACTTATTAAACATTCCAGTTAACCCCATCTGCTGCCTTACTATTTGTTTGCCAAATCTGGTAGGAATTTGTAAATTGTGTCCCGATATATGACATAAAAACTATATAAATTCGCATGTCATTTTCTTACAAAACAGACTACAAAATATTCTTTGTGTAGATAAAGGAGTTAGTTGTAATACCTACTACAACCATACTAAGTTAAGTTGGAATTTATTACACTGTGTCCACGATATAGAATTCTTAGCTAAAAATAACTACATGGCCGCCATTTTGAAAATACTTGTAAGACATTATTTATTTTACCTCACAACATAATCTGCATCAGTACTACTTGTTGGCCAAATTTGATAGGAATACATAAATTTCTTGCAGAGATATGACATAGTAAATTAATTTATTCGTAAGGCGCTATATTCCAAATTGACCAAAAAATTTTGTAATGTCTTGGTATATATCTTGCGCCTAACAAATACTTTCATTTTGAAAGAAACAACCTTATCAAGTTCAATCACTTCTGTGTACTAGGCTTATGATATTATGATATACCTGCCTAACTAGATGATAATTGGTTTAGTAATTTTAAGATATAATAAACTATCTGCATTTTTTATTTGGTGTTATTATCTAAAATTGTGGACTACAATATCGTTCTAATTATTTAATTCTGACGTAATGGTCTGCCAGAAAACCACATTTGATTTAAATCCGTTTAATGGTTCCCGCGATATGACATATCCTTTTAAGTGTTAAAATGGCCGCATTTTGAAAATTTAATGAACAACGTGGTTGAAAACAAAAAAAGTCAAGTTTACATACTAAGTACTAGAAGTGTACCAATTTGGTGAAATTTGGTTAACGCGTTAAGAAATTTAAAGTGGGGTTGGAACACACAGTCATGCCCACTTACTCACACTCACACACAAACAGGCAGGAAAGTGATCTCAAAAGCCTTTCTTTCATTCGGAAAGTAGGCTAAAAAATAAATTAAATAATGTGTCAGAATATGATGATTTGAAAGTTATTACTAAAATATTTATTGTGTAAGTTCATCCATGTGTGCTCCCAATTAACGATATGGTAACAAAGTTATAGTTTTGAAATTAACTGTATAGGAACTAAGAAAGAAATGTCACCGTAATACATTCTAAGCAGTTTCGATGAAACATACATGAAAACTTGCTGTTGAAATAGTAGAACTTTGACACTTTGGCTTAGAGGAGGTGAGAGTGAAGATGGAGTCGGTTTCAACCAGACCTGCTTGAGTGCAATGTATGGCGAATATAGGTCCTACATAAATATCTGCATGACTGGTGTTGCTCTCTTAACCACAGTTATTTTTGTAGCAAACTCAAAAGAAAAAACAAATTGGCAGATTTCGATTTTTAAAGGTCAAGAACCAATGGCATAATCAAATATTGCGGAAGTGATGTAACCCAAGATGTTGGATTGAGGGGACCGAGTAATTAGCAGTCGACTAAACCGACGGGAAATGACAGAGCTTCAACAAAATATAATATGATAACCTGGTGACAAAATCAAGAAGGAATGATAGAAAACGAATAGATGGTCACTCACCAAAACGAAATCCAAGATGGTGAACAGTCCATGACAGCGAATGAAAAAATGTGTTGTTGAGAGCTCGCCTGGTAGTTAAATCGAGTAATGAGCACTACTAAAGTGATGAAAATATAATCCAATAATGTGTTCTTACATTTACCTTAACAAAACATTATCAAATACGACTACCACCTGGCGACTAAATCAACAGATGCTTGATGATGTAATCGAAAATTAATAGACTTGTACTACCAATACATTCAAATTAGAATTGAATATGTGTGCTGCCCAGCGGCTAAGTCTATAAATAATCCACTACCACAACCAATGCTTTATAACTAGATCCGAGATGGCCACCTAAAGAGATGCAAACGAATGACATAAAAAACAAAACAAGATCGCTGTCGGATGAGAAAGAATATTCTGGTAAATGTGTGCGTCGGCGCAACACTACATTTTGTGAATTTTCTGGGCTATTGGCTGATATTTCTATTGATACCACAGTAGCTGGATGGTCGGCAGTCATTGTAGGCGCCATCTGGCTGAACTGTGGCCTTTGGTAGGAATAGGTGGAGGATACGAGACAACGGCAGACGAGGTGTTTGTGGAGAGAATGGATGAGAAGGCGTGGACATCTCAAGGACATTTCGGACTAGTGGAATATGGACTGAACTGAGGTGGGACTGTAGGGACAGGTTATAAAGATTTTACTATACTTTCTGGAATAGTTAAATAAAGGTATATAGTGTATACAATAATTCACTAGGTATTTATACAATGTTTATTGGGACTTACTTCAGTTATTTGACTAAATAAATTTCTTCGAGGTGATTGTGAACTGCGATGATTGAATTTATTAATAATGTAAATAGCAAGTGATAGTTTTTTAAAGAAAAATATTTAGTCGAAAGTTTTTTTTTGTAGTGACGGTAAATATGTTAGGTAATTTTAAATAATGATTGTTTTAAATCAAGGTCTCCGCCCCATTAACTAAACTGCCTAAGCCCACTAACTTTAGAGAAATCATAGCAGCATGTAATATATTTTACCGAAGTCAACTGCCGCAAAGACCTGCGAAGTGAACAATGAGTTCTTAATCATATGTGTCGAACAAAACTAATAATAATAATATTTTTTATATATTGAAATTCGTCTTTTCGACTCGGAAAAAAATTTCTTTATCCTCCTGGGTATTAGATATTGTAAATGGGGCTTTGTTTTAGGTGATGGCAATAGANTCGGTTCGTGCGTTCTGGAGTTATAGCGTCAGGAAGGAAAACCCGACTTATTTTTATATAGTAGATAATATTTTTTATATATTGAAATTCGTCTTTTCGAGTCGGAAAAAAATTTCTTTATCCTCCTGGGTATTAGATATTGTAAATGGGGCTTTGTTTTAGGTGATGGCAATAGANGTCGGAAAAAAATTTCTTTATCCTCCTGGGTATTAGATATTGTAAATGGGGCTTTGTTTTAGGTGATGGCAATAGATTATTTGTTATGGTGATGTATATTCCAGTTAGTTGCGAGACTGGCAGTGTTTCAAGTAATTGCGTGCTATGTATCATACTAGATGTTTCACTTAGATGTCCTACTGATTGAACATTAATTTTAAGGGAATAAAATATTTATAGACAAAATTGAAAAGGAAATGTTCGTTTATAACAATGTTTTATTAAATTGAATGTATGCACATTTGTTAGTTGTTTGCGAACATTATTGATTTACAGGTGGAAATGGATTGTGCTCCGCAAACAGAAACGTTCCCGTATCCTAGATTGCTAGGAACACTGAACAAGATATTTGGGCTTGAGACCTTTACCATTACTATCCAGAGCGTTTGTTCAAGAACAACAGTCCAGTTCAAGAAGTCTGTTCCCGCTACCGTCTACAATATTTTGGTCACAGCAGTGATGACAATAACGTCAATATCATTGAATATGTATTATCTGTGTGTATCAAGTGTAAGTAATGCAAATCTGCTTTTGTTAGTAATAGGGTCTAGTATGGTGCATCTCTCAGGCTTAGTAAATTTGACTACAAATAGAATAAAAAGCAGATGCAGGCAGAAATTTCTATATTTGTGTTTAGAAGTTGACCGCATGTTGCTCAATAATCCGCTTTACCACAATATATCATATAAATTTCAAGCTGTNATTTGTGTTTAGAAGTTGACCGCATGTTGCTCAATAATCCGCTTTACCACAATATATCATATAAATTTCAAGCTGTAATAGTATCATTGCTAATCTTCATGTCTTTTGCTTTTGGTTTGGATAAGTGGGTGTATTATCCAACGACAAATATTCTGGAAACACTGCTGGCTTTTATTCTCTTCTATGTGATGAAAATCATAAATCTAGCAGTGACCGTAAATTATGTTCAGACACATGAAGTCCAAGCATTTGCTCAGCTCCATAATTTGTGCTAAATTCGTCAGCTATATGTCATAAAGGCAGATACCACAAATCGGGTAGGTCCCAATATTCCACTCGCAAGGACAACACATAACTTGCAGACATGTGATTACATACAGNATTTGTGTTTAGAAGTTGACCGCATGTTGCTCAATAATCCGCTTTACCACAATATATCATATAAATTTCAAGCTGTTATAGTATCATTGCTAATCTTCATGTCTTTTGCTTTTGGTTTGGATAAGTGCGTGTATTTTCCAACAACAAATATTCTGGAAGCACTGACGGCTTTTATTCTCTTCTATGTGATGAAAATCGTAAATCTAGCAGTGACCGTAAATTATGTTCACTGTGTACTTCAGGTTCGTAAACGAGTCGAGGTATTAAACACGAAAATTCGTCAGCTATATGTCATAAAGGCAGAAACCACAAATCGGGTAGGTCCCAATATTCCACTTGCAAGGACAACACATAACTTGCAGACATGTGATTACATACAGTATCTACATCTTCCACAACAATCTGGAAAAGAACTACAGGGTAATGGAAAGCAATTTAATCCAAATCCTCACATTGTGGAAAAGAGTATTTTTCAGTTGAGAGAAGTTTACCGAAAATTGTGTAAAATTGTTGATAGCATAAATGATTTTTCTGGAGTGTCGAACTTGTTCCTCTTGATGTGTACATTTGTTACTATAGTCA
Source organism: Clitarchus hookeri (assembly GCA_002778355.1). NCBI lineage: Eukaryota > Metazoa > Arthropoda > Insecta > Phasmatodea > Phasmatidae > Clitarchus > Clitarchus hookeri. Next base: position 162,066 of record NQII01004314.1, on the reverse strand, counting down.
ACACATTGTTTCATGCTGTAAAACAGAGAAGTATTTTTAATGAAGCTATGTCTTCAGTCTCGTACACGTATGCTGCCCTAACGTGGTTTCTGCTGTACTCGGGCCAGACCATAGCCGTGATCTGGTCCAGCGCAGCTACCAGTGACAAGGTTAGGCAGACCAAGGACATTATCCAGGACATACTTCTTGAACCTCAGCTAGGCGAGGGCGTGNCACATTGTTTCATGCTGTAAAACAGAGAAGTATTTTTAATGAAGCTATGTCTTCAGTCTCGTACACGTATGCTGCCTTAACGTGGTTTCTGCTGTACTCGGGCCAGACTATAGCCGTGATCTGGTCCAGCGCAGCTACCAGTGACAAGGTAAGGCAGACCAAGGACATCATCCAGGACATACTTCTTGAACCTCAGCTAGGCGAGGGCGTGGTCCAGCACCTGTGTCTATTTCTGGACCAGCTCNCACATTGTTTCATGCTGTAAAACAGAGAAGTATTTTTAATGAAGCTATGTCTTCAGTCTGGTACACGTATTCTGCCCTAACGTGGTTTCTGCTGTACTCGGGCCAGACTATAGCCGTGGTCTGGTCCAGTGTAGCCACCAGTGACAAGGTTAGGCAGACCAAGGACATCATCCAGGACATACTTCTTGAACCTCAGCTAGGCGAGGGCGTGGTCCAGCAGCTGTGTCTTTTTCTGGACCAGCTCTCCAGCGAGGATCTGTCCTTCAGTGCAGCAGGTTTCTTCACTCTGAAGGAGCCTTTACTCTGCTCCATTACTGTCTCTATTGTGTCTTATCTGCTAGTGCTGCTGCAGATGAACCCAGTTTATACACATCACTTTCACTATAATTCAACTGAGAAAGTTGTTGGTGTGTTAACTATAGAAGAACCTTAGATAACTTAAATTGAATATTTGTAATTTAAAAATTATTTTTCTCAATAGTTGTAGTTTACACCTTCATATCATATTTCGGAAAAAAAAAGATGAATACATCTTTATTTATTTTGATTTTCCAATATTGAACAACTTTTTTTTGACTTTAACAAAAAAACAGCCATCTTAACAGAAATTATTATTCCAAGCATATAATAAGTTTCCTTTAAATAACCTAAATTCTTGTAAGTTTTATGAAAATTAATTTTTTTATTTTTTCATTTATTAAATGCAGCTATTAACCTTATTAACAATATGATTATTTGTTTACACCCAGCCACACTTACAAAACTAATAAACCTCATAGATCCATCTTTGATATTGAATGAGTGTCAGTTTATAGGTAATTAATTTGTTATATTTTGTGCTTGGTGATGCTACTTAATAAGAAATTTTTCTACAAATATACAAATCCATTATATGTGCAATAATCAAACCCAAACCTAATTTACATTTTTTTTTTACATCATTTGAATCGAATAACCGTTTAACTCCATGGAACCTCTTAGCGGAAACTCATATTTTACATTTAAAGAAACATTATTTAATTGATGCGATTTTTAAGAAACAGCATAAGGTTTTTTTTACAAAGTCCATTTACAAAATTTTTAACTGTGTACATATCATTTCTTTGTATAATGTAGTTTGAGATTTCCGTGATTTTCAACGTTTAAATAAGCCAGCCTTTGGACTTATTTTGAGGTTTTATGCACCCCAGAATACTTACACGAGTTAATAATAAATGTGTTGCCATTTATAAAAAAAAAATTGTGATTCTTCTTAAAAGCAAAAATCTTTGTTACTGGTTCAATAATACGATGGTTTTCATAAATGGAGAGATAATTGAAGAATATGAGAAAGAGAAAGTGAAGCTTGTATTTCATAAATGATCACTGGATCACGAACCAACCAAAACAGCAAATTATACAATTTAAACCTTGATTTCGAAAATTTTAAGTTACCGTTATGTAACGACGACTGCTATCGCCAGTTGTAAAAGTTGATATCAGATAAGTATTAAGTTTTGTTTATAATATAAATATTTTACGTTGAATTATGCGTTAAGACGTGTGCAGAAGAAACGACAGTGTGTCATCATGTGCATTGGTTTCCAATGGAATTTAGAAGGCCAAGTGTGGTGTTGAGATTTCTTTAATCGTTGAGTAAATAGGTATAATTTATATCCTAAAAGAAACTAATGTGGCTGCATTCAATCAGAACAAAGCAGTTGGTAGTGTTGGCGGGAAACTTATTTGAAGTAAAGTAAAAATTTTCGAATATCATTATTCAATATAAAAAACTTTACTGGCAGAAAATATCTGATTTGAAGTATGATCTGTTTAAATACTGTTATGATATTCGAGGTTAAGTTAGGAACAAAAGTAAATATGGCAGGCTTGTCGCCTTTTTCCCGTTGGCTGGAATTAAGTACTAAAATATTAATAGGAAACTGCAAATTTCTAAGATGTTTTTCCATATACCAGATCACCACGTACTGCATAATCCTTAATGGATAATTTTCAATATTATAAGCCCAGGTTTATACGTCGTTNCTTTAGACGTCGTAACATTCATCAAACTGACGACAACGTAGTTATATATTTGAAAGGAAATGTAATATTGTTTGTATAAATTGAAATGTACAGCCTACATGTGTATTAAACCAAAAAAATTATTAAACATCTAGATAATCTTGATTCAAATTAATTAATTNATATATTTGAAAGGAAATGTAATATTGTTTGTATAAATTGAAATGTACAGCCTACATGTGTATTAAACCAAAAAAATAATTAAACATATAGATAATCTTGATTCAAATTAATTAATAAATGATCTACAATAATTTAAAAATAAAAAACAATAAAATATTATTTATACATATAAATTGTCTTGTAAAATATGATTGTTTTTATTTTTAAAAAGACACAATGGACAGCAAAATTAAAATTTGATGTGATTATATGATTTGACAAAACCACTTATATGAAGTTTACATTGTATCGAATTGTAAAATAATTTTCAGTACCAACCATAATTATATGTATAAAATGTATGCTTATCAAATTGGATCAACGATCCTAACCTGAGAGGTGAACACGATAACGCATGACTGCAATATTTACATGTATGTGCCTAATTTCATTCATTAAAAATTGCAATAAAAAAATTACGTTCATTTGTGAGTTAAATGTTGTAAGGTAAGGTTTTATCAAAAGGTGTTTTCTGCACATAGGTATAAACATTGTGTAGACCGTCCTGAATCGCAAAGATCCATCTAAATCAATTGTTTTACATTTTCGTGATAGAAAGAGAATTTAAAAAGTTACATATATATGTTTCGACATTATCACTGTCCTGTGGGCGTAAAAAGTGCAATAACACATGTAATGCCTATAAATAAAAACATTAAAAAAAAATTCTGAATCTATTTCTTTACTGTTTCTACGAAGGTCTAAAAAAGATACAATAAGGAAAACACAATTTATCTGTGTTATTAAAGAAAAAAAATTTTTAAAGGTAGATAATTATTTCGNACTGTTTCTACGAAGGTCTAAAAAAGATACAATAAGGAAAACACAATTTATCTGTGTTATTAAAGAAAAAATTTTTTAAAGGTAGATAATTATTTGTAAAAAACAAAATACTCCCGTATATTTTAAACTATACTGGTATGAATACTACAAAAATGCAATGAAAAAACACGTGTCTTTAAAAGGATACGTCGACTTCAATATGTATTTTACATCAATCCAGGCGGCATCATGGCTCGAGTGTCAAAACCACTAAACATAATATGCATGTATGCTTCTGCATTTGATAACTAATTAAACCAAATACACATCGTGGCAACACACAGGTTGTATCAACTGAGGGTAAAATACACTAACCGGGAGCAGTTTAGGTGTTTGAACACCAACATGTACACTGCCACAGACCAGTTGTGCCAATTAGCCTTGTGAAAACATCTTGCGGTTTGGACATTAGGTCACCTGTGTTGGCTTGAGGATTGTAAATGTCCTTTTTCGGTTTGGCATGTACAGTCCAAAACAGGTAGTCGTCTGTCACATATTTAGTCTTTATGTGCATGGTGGATCTGCCCACTTGTATGTTACATTCATCATTAATAGGGACAGGAAAATTTCGCGTGTTGAAAAACATGTTGGCAAGACTCCATTGTGCTATGTATTTTAGAGCCTCAGATTTATGTTGATTGTCTGTTGCTCCAGTATGTAGCCTGTTTAACATCATCCCAAGTGGCACAGGATTTAATGTTTGATTCTTTGCAGGTCTGTTATTGGCTCAGAGTTCACTTGGCCGTAATTTAAACTCTGCTACAAACGCAAATATAACAGATGTATATGTGTTTGAAGTCCAGCTTGTCCTAAAATTAGTTCGCGAAATTTTCCAGTCCCTAGTCATGAATTGTCTCCACGGATTTACTTTCAGTCTCCTGTGAAAATATTGATGCCAAACTAGGTGAAATAATTTTGTGTATCGTACTTCTCCGCATGAGCGTTAAAAATCTCGTTAACAAATTCACGACTTTCACCAATGAAGTGTTTCCTTGGTACTTGCATGTCTTTAGGAAAGAATGATCGCTGTGCCCTTCATAATACATCTTAGTGGTCATTCTCTTGGGTGGGATGGCACAAACATTCTTGGAAAAATCACCGATGACACCCAAATGTATGATATGCGATGTTCGTACCAGGAAAGACTTGGATTTCGATCAGTTCAGTTAAGNATAATTTTGTGTATCGTACTTCTCCGCATGAGCGTTAAAAATCTCGTTAACAAATTCACGACTTTCACCAATGAAGAGTTTCCTTGGTACTTGCATGTCTTTAGGAAAGAATGATCGCTGTGCCCTTCATAATACATCTTAGTGGTCATTCTCTTGGGTGGGATGGCACAAACATTCTTGGAAAAAACACCGATGACACCCAAATGTATGATATGCGATGTTCGTACCAGGAAAGACTTGGATTTCGATCAGTTCAGTTAAGNACACCGATGACACCCAAATGTATGATATGCGATGTTCGTACCAGGAAAGACTTGGATTTCGATCAGTTCAGTTAAGAAAGTCTCGCCTATACTCTTAATGGCATTCTTCCTGAAGAGATCTGGCCGCCTGACCTACCAGTAAAATTCTCCTGAAACTACATATTATGCCATCACACGTTTTATCACGCGTCAGCTATTTCTTCGATGACTGTAATTATCTTACTGGTGTGCAACTGGTTCCCTGCATCTTGCGAAGCGATCGACAGCCACTAATCAGTAATTGAGGTAATTTAGATTGTCCCAAAAGATCTTAGCCACCTTGCATTCGCTAACCGGATTTTTCATCAATCTTGTACCAACAGTTTCTCCCACTCGAGCAAACTGACAGGCGATAGTGTCAAATATCTCACTCTCTTTGTCTTTAAATCAACGTCTTTCAGGATTATTGTTTGTGTAAAAGTTAATGCTGGAATCACGTAGTTCCAACAAGCATGGCACGATAAGTACTACAGCGCAGTTAAAATCGAGCAGATAATGAAATATAAGAAAGTCACTTCTGACGTCAGCGCGACGAAACCAGTTGCATGGCCAGCAGTTTTGGATTAGATACGATTTCAATTTTTGTCATGACGTGTAGCATGATAAACAGGCTGCACAATGTTGTAAGACGAAATATTGCTATCCCCGAGAGTAAAAAAATTGCGTATATAATTGAAATATTTGTCACTTACAGGAATAAACTCATTATATAAATATTTAAACCTTGAAGTTCTTTCCAATTATAATTGTTTTCTTTATCAGCATTGTGTTCCGAATTTTTCTNATATAAATATTTAAACCTTGAAGTTCTTTCCAATTATAATTGTTTTCTTTATCAGCATTGTGTTCCGAATTTTTCTATTGTTTACCACATCTAAAACGAGTTTTTTAATAAGCACCTTGTAAATGGTGTTGAAAAATCCTAAACTATATGTAAACTGTCGTGCTGTAACTTCAAGCAGTCACATTGAAAAGGTTTTTGTCGTGTTTTTGGGGTTTTCTTAGTGTTTTATTATGCTCGTCAAAGCAATGTGACTACACCATAATGGAATTTGATAGTCCAAAGCAAAAGTGATACTTGCGCATATCTATGATTGTGTAATATCTGGATCGCTGTTGAAACAAATGTTTGTAGAAACCATTTTTGCCCTGGCCTTTTAGCGAACAGTAGCACATTATCTATCGAATTGCTCTTTTCCCAGGGACCATTTATCATCAACACAGTGTAATAGTTTCGGCTGCACAAGAAGCTATGTAAAGGATCAGAAGTAAAACTTATTATTAGAAAGCAAACACAATATTAAATTTTGAAATATTCTCAAAATATGGAGACTTTAAAACTATTTAAAAATTTTATACAAATATGAAGTACTTAAAAATTTATGAATAGGTAAAAAAAATTAGAAATACAAATATTACATTTACAAAAAAAATGTTATATTTGCTAAGAATATAAACAATAATTATCATAAAATGTAAAAAAGGTCTACATAAAATATAAAAAATAAAAATATAAAACAGTGCATATAATTTTATAAATCTTAACAGTGTTAATAAAATCACATTAACTAACAAAAATTTAGTAGCAAATTATTGACAAAAGATTATTTTATATCACACATTTGATTTTCCTTAATTTTTTATTAATAATTTATAACATAGATAATAAATTTTTCATTAAACATGTTTAAGTTTGGCACGTTTATAAGGCAAAACACTTGTTTGTATAAAAATTATCGATACTTTATTATGGTTATATCTTTTCATTAATTAATATTACAAATATTTATCGTCATATTTTTTATTTGATCATAAGTAATATTTATTTGTCAAATAAATATGGCATTACACATTGTATGATCCTGAACATTTTTATTAAACACTACACTTTTTCATATTTTTATAATATTTTAGTGTCATTGCTTTTCTGTAAATATAATCCATTTTTCTAACAGTGAAAAAGTAATAATGTTCAATATTAAAATGAAACATTTGTGTGAAATAAAGTTAAATTTTTCTATTATTAGTTGTAATTTTTGTTTCAGAATTTCTTAAATAATGACATGTTGGATACACCTAATGAAAGAAACCAGAATCAAAGTTTTAATTTAAATTTTCTACCCGGGAAATTTTTTTTTTTTATTAATAACACAAATATAACATACATCGCAGTGATTAAACAAGGAAGCATGAAGATATTGTTCTGTGAAATATTTTCAATTCATTTGAATACTAATTATTACATAGTCAGGAATATCAAAATTTATTAATTAAATTGTTCTGTTATGTCAAAATTAGATTTTGTTCTATGTTGAAGTACTGCATTTTCAAAAATTGCCAATTATTAATACTAATATGTGTATTTGTATCTTTATACATTTTTTCTTCAATTGTGTTAGATAAGTTCGTTTCATAATCTACAATTGGCAAAATAATTTCTATCCTCTAAATTACAAATTTCCTGCAGCAGCAAAATTTTTATTAACAACACCTTTATCATCCTTAGTTTGATAAACATATAAAGAAGTGTTTACAGAAGAATGAGATATAAATGTATTTTATGGACTCCTTTGAAATAAATCTTATTATTATGTCTAAGAAACCAAATAGATATCTCAATGGATAAATTTTTTCGTTTGGCCTATCAAAATTAACATATTTTACTGGATACTTTTTATCAACTCAACTCATTGATAAATAAAATCTGTGTGGTTGTGAGCTAATCAAAACAGGAATAAAAGTAGTAGTTGTTCCACGATTATCAATTGCTCTAATTATTTGTCCATGTTTTCATATTTCAACTCGAGAAAATTTAAATGGGGAAAAAAAATTCAAGCTACAATAATAATGTAGAGGTTACCATAAGTAGTATTATCTTTATAAAGATGTCTAAATTGTTCATAACGTAAGCAACATTAGGAAAAATATCCATTATAAATAGGAAAAGCAAAATCAATTATATTATAATAATAATTGAAATTTCTACTCGTTTGATCTATAGAAGGAAATGTTTGTCTTTCGAAACTTTCGATAGTTGTACATCTCATTTATATAGTAAAAAAANCGTTTGATCTATAGAAGGAAATGTTTGTCTTTCGAAACTTTCGATAGTTGTACATCTCATTTATATAGTAAAAAAATAAATATGTATTTTAAAAAAAATGAAAGATCCCTAAAGGCAAAAATCTAGAAGTAAACTACTCGTCAAAAAAATTAGATATTGTTAAATAAACCCATGAGGCTGAGTATAAAATATATTTAAAAAATTGCCTTTAATACAACAATTACAAATTATTGGTGAAAATGTTAAGTTGACTGAAGAAAATAAAAATATAATAACATTAGACATATTTGCCATAAACATTTTAGACTATATGCCACCAACAGAATAACATTCATTCGAAGAAAAAAAATTACTATCGATGAATAGCTAGGAGAGAATCAAAACTTTTTATCTTTATTTCGGATCGAGCCATTAACAAATAATAATGGTGCAGAAGTTTCTGGGAAAAATTGCCGTTATTAATGACAATTATGGTAAGGGAGGTGTTGGTCAAAATTCTTATGTAGGCGAAACCCATGCCAAACTAAATATTAATGAATTATTTGTTAAAATAAATAATATAAATTAACATAAGTCATTTTTGTTTGTAGTGACAGAACTCCACAACCACTGTGCAGGTCAGTGTAAATATTTGGTGTGGCACAGAGTGCTAATGGACTGTGCCGAGTACACTAATGGACTGCAGTGACAGTGTGGGTGTTATAATGAGATCGCATTAACACAATTAAGCTAGAAAGGGATTTCGTGGTCCGTGGTTCACCACAGCCAAGAGAGCAGGTGGCAGTTCCCTGCTGCGACTCGAGCAGAAAAATTGTGCTGTGTACTGTTTAGAAGTGCCAAATAAATCTGCACACGCGCGATGCGCACCAGGTTTTAATTGTCCCACTCTCTTGCCCTCGTGCTATAATAGCTCAGTAGCTACAGTGATGACTCCGACGTGATCAGGGTAAGCACGAGTGACGGGTTCGTGGCATGCATCACACAATAAAGCAGCATCGCCGGAGGTAGCAACCCGCTGTGCCAAACAGCCTGCCACGACGGACTACGGTGAAGAGACAAACGACGCACGCCCGGTAGCTGAGTCTTTCCAATCCACTCCGTATCGCGCGCTTCTTAGCGAATAGCGCATGATAGCGAAAAAAGCAGCGAGAATGCAGCAGAGACTTCGCCCACGCGCCATTCCCACGGTCTTTTGCACTCGTAAGTAGAGGAATCTACCAACCTCCAAGGCACATCTGTGTTCATCCACACTTCACATCACAGTGTATCTCCGCTTGACGATGCGCTCTTACGTCTGCTGCAACAACAATATCATCCAAGCCGCCTACACTCCCACGATCCCTCACATAAGGATATATTTATCCGCACCTAACTGCTCCAAATCGTTGCGTCAGTGTTTAGAAGGAGTGCAGTGATTCTGGGACATTTTGTTCCATTCGTATCGGGCTGCCACGAACACTCACACCTGCTGCTGCATAAGTTATTCTATCTGTCATGGAACACAATAGTCCCCATTTCCGACCCTCCAACTTCAACTGTCTGTGTCGATCTCTTCACTGTCCGGATCCCACTTTTTCTCGGACCCAAACCCAGAGATGTGGTTCACTCAGGTAGAATAACAGTTCGCACTTGTAGGAATACCTTATGACGAGCCGAAGTTAAATTTTGTGATAGGCAATCTAGACTGTAAATGTGCTACATTAGAGTGTGACATTCAGATTCATACTCCAGACCTTATTAAATGGCTTAGTTCCTCACAGGAAAATAAAACATAAAATTTTCTAGACCATGAAGAAATTGGTGACCGTAGGCGAATGCGGTTTGAACGGAACCCCGAAACCTAGCAGGGACAGCTGTCCCCAATGAGCTCCTCAAGTCGCTGTAATTGGGCCGCCTTCCATCACCGACGTAAGGGATACTGGTAATCCAAGTAAGTTTTACTCTTGATTCTCTTACTGACCTCGCAGATGCCATAGCGGAAGCCAATCCCAAGCGGCAAAGGCAGAAGCCGCCTCACTCCAGGAAATGTTAGAGAAAATGATGACACAAATGACCTTCAAATGTGGTGAAGGGGATATAGTATTCCATCAGGTGATCATGGCAGTTGCAACTTACATTGATCGACATGAAAGTCACCAGGACCGTTCTCCATCAGCATCAAACCACCAGCATTACCGCAGCAAGATTTTACGTGGGGTTTTTAATATAATGGAAATGCCTTTGTTGTGGAACACAGCATTTTCGTGAGATTGTAACAGTTATCATTTGGGCGCTGAGACTGTACTTATGGCACTGCAATTAATAACGTTAGTTTGCAGTACGTAGTGTTTAATATGTTAGCAGATTACATAATTTGTGTCAAGATATTATCAGCGACGAATAGTAGACGAAAACCAAACCGCAGTGATCGGAATCGCCAAACATTGAAGAGGATTGTCGTCGTAGAGCTAATGCGACACCTGATGACTTAACTCAATAAGTATCTCGAACAATCTGTCACCGCAATCACAGTCCAACGCGAGGTGCACAAATAATTTTCGTCCAGATGTTTCTGTTATTTTGATAAGCACCTGTATGCGATTTAGTTTGCCTCTATACGTCGGTGCAAGAGAAAGTAATTGTATCATTTACCTGGAACACTATTACAATGAAAATTGAGCTCTGCACGAACCTGAAATTTCTCGTTAAACTGATGTCCTAAATAAATTTAAATGACGGGTGGTTAAGAAAATGCCAGATCTTAAAAAGAACAAAGTATCGATTCCGCTACTGGACTGTTAGTCTCCATGAACCGGACAGTTGAAATTATGAAATTGTTAGAAAAGTAAATAACTCACGATGACACTAGTTTTTTTCTCGGAAATGTAAATAGTAAAAAAAAATTATAATCACTGGTTGAAACACTTTTTTCTTTACGCCCTTCCAGTGCCAGCAATCCCAGCTATATTTCGATCAATGCTTACCTTGTAATACATTTGTTTACAGGCAAGAAATTTTTCCAAGATTTATATAAAAAGCGCTAAATTAAAACTTAGCTATCATGTGCCAGCATATTGAAGGTGAGGTTTAGTTCAATTTGCAAATTTTTCCTATTAATTTTTTAGGTAATTATCGTGCACAGTATGGCTATGTTTTGTAGTACTGTTAAAACTTAAAGTACTATAACTCAACACTTATTAGAACACCATTCTTATAACTGATTGTTTACAGAGTGGCTTGCATAGTTCACGTATTGAAAACTCTGTCTGTTATTACACCGAAGAATAGAAGCATTGTAAGGGTTTCTGTAACTGTTAATTCAAGAGTCTGGAATAATTACAGACGCGTAGTAGCTGGAATGTAGCACCTTAGAATTTAACATTATCTGGTTGGTATTCAAGACAGGTGTGTCGTCGATATACACTCTAATGCTAGGAGAACAGTTACGTTGGCTACCGTATTTGCAGACATCACCATTCTGTTTTTCCAGACTAAAAAACACTCGCCCACTTTCTCCTCCCGCCACTGCTTGTTGGCTCGCTATTATAGTCAGTTTATTGTTGTGCAAAAATAAAGTGTTGTTACCTATGTTTAAGGAACTTCGAACTGTTGCATTTATTGAAGAATTATACAGAAACATTATGTGTGATGGTTTTCAGTGTTCTTGTAAGCAACTTCAGGGGCTCGCTTACCTGGCGATTGAACTACTTTGCAATGTGAGTGAATTACAAGGTTTATTTCAAAACCATTAAACGTGTCTCTAACATATTTTACTACTTAAGAAAAATAAGCCCCAGACGAGGACTGAATCGTACTTTCAAGATGTCGTGCATGCTATTTTTACTTTTATTTTAGAGTCCGCGACGATTATTAAAAAACCTTATTTCAGACTACTGTATCTTAAAGCACACTGCGTGAACAATAGCGAGACGACGAGCTACCAGAACCTGGACAGAGGATGTGACTTGGTCAGCTCCTTCCTCAGGGGCTCATGCATGATCACTGCCTTACTGACGTTGTCAGACAACCAAGCGAGTTCTGTGCTTGAAAAAAGCGAGCACCACACTGCTATCTTTGCCACATGGTCATTCGGGGAGTGTCAAGAGTCAAAAAATAGTTCACACAACCATGTCTACTCTAGAATACTGAAACTCTTTCATAACTTTATGTAAGATATGCACTTGAAGAAATTATCAGAAAGATTACATCTGAGAATTAGTTAACACGATATATTTGATTTGTTGCAAATATTTGTATGAGTAGAAGGACACTTGTGTTCTTTTCATGAAAGAGCGCATTGACATGTGAGTAGCTAGAAATGTAATCCTGGAACAGAAGTATACTAAAAGTGGCAATGGAGACAACTTCACTACGTTTGCCTCATCAAATGGTATCTTACTTCCATTTATTTATATATTTTTTATTTATTTACGAATCTATGTGTTAACGTTTTAAGAAGACCTGCTTTGGATACATTCGAACAAGATACCTGATACCGACGAAAATACGACTTATGTGATGTTTTTAAATTACGATTTCTACTATATTAATCATAACGATTACAAGTGATATTGAAATATGGATGAAAATGCATAAACTTAAAAATTTAATTCATTGTTTAAAATGAATCAAGAAAAAGAAACTCATACGGCTATAAAATTTGATTCGAAATTTTGAAAAAAACTTAATATATATCGGCACTTAAATTCACAAACTTTCGAAATGTGTTAGTGGATAAGGAAGGGACTTTGAGGAGCTATTTTGGCTTAGGAGCAAATGTATCGTAATGTTTAAAATTACGTTCTTGCAGTGTATAAGAATCGGTCCGTTTAAAANTTTTGGCTTAGGAGCAAATGTATCGTAATGTTTAAAATTACGTTCTTGCAGTGTATAAGAATCGGTCCGTTTAAAATTTGAACCCTGCTAACGAGTGTTCTAACCTTATAATCGATAATTTACTCTGCAGTTCTCAGCTGTATTGTTAGTTTAAGGAAATCATATCTCCCTTTGTAAAAACACTTCCGAACGTGGAAATACCTACACCCATAAAGCATCGTCTTAGCATAATTGCACCAACGCAACAACTAGCATGTATGATTGTGTTTGCATGATTAAATTAACACTCTGGTATTTTTACTGCAACTTGTCATACATTTGGTGTTANGCATGTATGATTGTGTTTGCATGATTAAATTAACACTCTGGTATTTTTACTGCAACTTGTCATACATTTGGTGTTAGTGCCCTAATCTTGTGTGTATAAAAGAACATGTAACTGGAAGCTGGTCAAAAGTCAGTGTCATGAACATCAGTATGTCATGGTGGCATACATAACATGATTACTNCATGTAACTGGAAGCTGGTCAAAAGTCAGTGTCATGAACATCAGTATGTCATGGTGGCATACATAACATGATTACTACCTCTTATCGCTTTTAGACCAGTGTGGTTCTTGCGGAGTTCATCAAACCTAGGTGGTCCTATTAGTATAGTATATAGTATTCAAGTATATTATATTATACTACATTAATGCCAAGTTTTCCCTCAGATATGTCACTTAATTTTGCAGTGATTATTTATATGTTGTCCAACGGAAAAATAGATATTACATATTAATATTATACGAAGTTTTGTAGACTTCAAGTATATTATAAAAAGTAATCAACTTAATCAATTTTGTATGTTTTACAAAATAATGTTTTTAGAAAATATAGCACGTGGATTCAGAAGGGAGTTCTTCTTTTATAAAAATACTCCGTATAACTAAGATAGAAATGTGAAAACGATGCTAAAATGTTAGCAAACCAACCATGTTTTTTGTTGCAATTGGACAATACGTCAGTAAGGTTACACGTGAGCACCCTTGGTGTCATGCAGCACATCTAGTCGATATTCAATTTCTGCTCATCCATTAGCTCACATCACAGGAGGGATCGATACAATAACTGTGGATATCTGTGGTGGCAAAATTNAATTTCTGCTCATCCATTAGCTCACATCACAGGAGGGATCGATACAATAACTGTGGATATCTGTGGTGGCAAAATTGCGAGATCTGATACAGAAGTTCTTAAGATATTGTCCTTGATATAAACAATAGAAAAAATATATAATTAGGTTATTTCAGGAGAGCGTGATGTCTATCTGTCGTGTATCATGACATATCCTTCGTTCAGGAAAAGTCTTATCAAGGTAGGCACGAACCTCTAAACCCCAATTAGACGGCGCACCGTCTTGTTGAAAAATGACCTCTGGTGCTACTCAAGCGACTGAGGAAAAGTAAACAATTGCAAAATATCCAAATACACTAGAGATATGTTGGTGTCCTCAGCAAATAGAGAACGGTCCATTAAATGGTCATGCAAATACGCGCACCAAACATCTCCCTTTGGGCTGCCTCTAGTACACTCAGACACCTCACCAGGAGGCGCTGAGACCTAAATACGCATATGATATGCCGGTTCACTACACTACTGACAAAAAGGTCGCCTCGTCANCCAGGAGGCGCTGAGACCTAAATACGCATATGATATGCCGGTTCACTACACTACTGACAAAAAGGTCGCCTCGTCAGAAAAAGCAACACGTTTGAGATAGACCCATTATCGCCCTCAATACGTAATAACATTTCGACTGAAATTCATACTGACTTGTGACGTCCTTGGGCAACAAAGCCTGAAAAATTTGCACTTTGTATGCATGAGTACTAAACGTTTGTGTAAGATTTCACGAAGATAACTTTTTGGCCCTATACACTGATTTATTGGGCTTTTGCACAAAANACTAAACGTTTGTGTAAGATTTCACGAAGATAACTTTTTGGCCCTATACACTGATTTATTGGGCTTTTGCACAAAATACTGTTCCACTGCTTCCATCCTTTCAGCTGATGTGAACGGTCGGCCAGTTCTCGGTAAGTCACCAAAAGATCCTGNGACTGTTCCACTGCTTCCATCCTTTCAGCTGATGTGAACGGTCGGCCAGTTCTCGGTAAGTCACCAAAAGATCCTGCGGTATTAAACTTGTCATCCCACGACTTCATGCCATTGACGTCGGGCAGCATCTTTCCATGCGTTGTCTGAATATTCCTTTGCGTTGTAATTGGTGACCGTGATTCGTGGTACCAGAGGACAGTCTGAGCTTTTCCTGATTTGGGAACGTGTCCGGTTTCCTGGACACTGCAAATGCTACACTACATCCACGTTACTGAAACACATCGGAAAAGTGTTTTTATAAAAAGGCAGAAAGTGGCAGGAAAGTAGAACCAGCAGTAAACGCCGACCAGTCAGACGTAGGAGAAATGTCCGATGGTCAAAAACCGGTGAAAATGGTAATTTGTTATAGATGTGGTAATCCTGGTCACCTTCGATTCAAAAGTCTTTTTGCGAAGAAAACATGCGTGATAATGTTCAGTTTAAAACACCAATGTTTTAATAGGAATGACTTGCTGTATGTGCAATTAATAATTGGAAATTTAAACTTATTCGCGTTGGTAGATTCGGGTGCCTCTGCGTCTAACATAAAACATGGAACCTGTAATAAAATTATGCGTGACACGCCGGTTGATACTGTACAAATAAAAAGGTTAGAGTCTGTCGTATTTTCCTTAGCAGACGAGGATAGATTAATTCAAATAAGGTAGCGGAAATAACAATTATAATTGGACAGTTTTCATAAAAAATGGCTTTTCGTGTTTTTGAAAAACAAAAAATGCAAAATTTTCACGTCTTTATATATAAATTTTATACTATTATCATGAAATAAAATTTGGATCTTTAGAATGCCACCTACATTTGGCGCCGGTGCCCCATTCCATTTTTCCTCTTTCCTTTCCTTAAGGCTTGGTCATTCTGTTTATTAAGGAAACCAAAATATATTGCACATCAAGTAATGTTGCTTCCCTATTTTTCAGAGCAGAATTCAAGAAACTCCTGTCGTCCAATTGATCAGTTATAGAAGTGCCTTATGGATTGAGCTGAGAACGAAATGGCACCGTCATATAAAAATACCTTTGCTTAGATATTTCACAAGATAGAACTACCCGACGGCGCAGACATCAGGGAATACATTTTCACNACAGTTTTCATAAAAAATGGCTTTTCGTGTTTTTGAAAAACAAAAAATGCAAAATTTTTACGTCTTTATATATAAAGGTTATACTATTATCATGAAATAAAATTTGGATCTTTAGAATGCCACCTACATTTGGCGCCGGTGCCCCATTCCATTTTTCCTCTTTCCTTTCCTTAAGGCTTGGTCATTCTGTTTATTAAGGAAACCAAAATATATTGCACATCAAGTAATGTTGCTTCCCTATTTTTCAGAGCAGAATTCAAGAAACTCCTGTCGTCCAATTGATCAGTTATAGAAGTGTCTTATGGATTGAGCTGAGAACGAAATGGCACCGTCATGTAAAAATACCTTTGCTTAGATATTTCACAAGATAGAACTACCCGACGGCGCAGACATCAGGGAATACATTTTCACCTCGACGAGTACGCCTTGAAAAATGTAAATATTTACCTAGAGGTCACGCTCGTGAATTTATCGATTCCCTTGAAGACAGTGGTGGAGTCCCGCTGAGCCTTCATCGCTCGGGCACATATCCAAGACTTTTATCAAGCAACTAGCCAACTCTTTTAACGACGGAAATTGTAATGGTAACGTCGCTTGTCTTAGCATTGCTGGCAATAACTGCAGTCGTGTCCTGTGACTGTAGTGTATTTAAATATGTATTAATCTCTCAGGGATTTCTTCAATAATCGAGAAATGGTTCTGGTCTACAGCGAGAACCCTTTCAGTGAGTAAATTTTTTTTATTCATGTTTGTATTTGTTTGACTGTGGTATGACTATCAACTCATAGGTTAATTTGGGAGGAGTTATTAATTTTTACAGTAAAAGAAGACTTCATAAATGGTGATTATTTGTCAAACATTTTATTTAATTTATTGTTCNATTTCTTCAATAATCGAGAAATGGTTCTGGTCTACAGCGAGAACCCTTTCAGTGAGTAAATTTTTTTTATTCATGTGTGTATTTGTTTGACTGTGGTATGACTATCAACTCATAGGTTAATTTGGGAGGAATTATTAATTTTTACAGTAAAAGAAGACTTCATAAATGGTGATTATTTGTCAAACATTTTATTTAATTTATTGTTCNATTATTAATTTTTACAGTAAAAGAAGACTTCATAAATGGTGATTATTTGTCAAACATTTTATTTAATTTATTGTTCCCAAATTATACACAGAAATTTTCACCAAACTTGTCAGCATATCCAAATTAAAGCCCAGTTTACAAATGTTCTACTCCTTTATTATGACATTCATTTGAAACTACACCTCTTTTTCGCCAGTATGACTGAATCTTGTAAAGAAATCCATTTTCCTATATAGTGGGCTAATGCACCAAATTGCATGTAGAGCTATGTAGTATGAGTGTGCTCTGATGCTATGTACAGTGGNCTATATAGTGGGCTAATGCACCAAATTGCATGTAGAGCTATGTAGTATGAGTGTGCTCTGATGCTATGTACAGTGGAAAAGGAATTGCTCTTGTGCTGTATCGAAATCAAGAAACAGCGAACGGAAATACACCCTTATTTTCCTGTGAATTGTGGTAATATTCGGCTTGCCTACCATTACAGTACGAGTAATATATGGTATATGGGATAAATTATATCTGATATAATTTTGTTCGTTTAACCTGTTTGGGGAATCTGAGAGTTGTTGCAGCAGAACAAGCAGATGTATTGTGTGTCAGAATATGTCCAGCATCCATTCTTCATTTGTGTGATGATAACAGACCCTGAAGATACACGAACACATTTGAGGGTAAACTAAGTCTTCAAACAGCATATGTTTGACTTTTTTCAATTGGCTTGCAGTTCGTAAGCCCTGCACTGGACTAATTTGAGCCAATAAATTCCTTCCACGAAGAGGAACACCGAAAACTGTGCGACCTGGTCTGCAGTAAAACTGCAGTATCNTTGAGCCAATAAATTCCTTCCACGAAGAGGAACACCGAAAACTGTGCGACCTGGTCTGCAGTAAAACTGCAGTATCAGCCAATAAACAACTAACTGAGGAGCGAGTGCACTTTGAAATGTGGAGTCTAGCTTATTGCCAAANACTGCAGTATCAGCCAATAAACAACTAACTGAGGAGCGAGTGCACTTTGAAATGTGGAGTCTAGCTTATTGCCAAATTAATCAGTGGAATTTCATTGTCTTGAGTGACTATCACTAATGGTAATGGGGCCACAGTTATGTAGTGGTTAGACGACTCGCCTTCCACAAAGGAGAACGTGGTTCGATTCACGGTGGGTTTCCACCCGGATTTTACATGTGTGAATTATGCCGGACGATGCAGCTGGTCGACTGGTTTTCTCGAAGATCTGCCGTTTGCTCCACCCTCTCATTCCGGAGCTACTCCATACTCACATCACTTCACCATCCTCGGCTCTCAATACCTCGCTATTAAGAGAATGCCGAAATCTCTCCACTCCACTCTAATGGTCATATATTCTCATATGGTAACGGACTATACCACAGTACTCTGTATACCAAGATATCCATTCGTAGATCAAATATCCCTTCAAAGTAGAAATTCAGCTCAGGACAAGAACTTTTTTCTGAAAATCACGTCTGGGTGTAAGTTCCAACATGGTTTGCTGTGGCACTGTTATCAGTAATCGAGCTCTCTTACAGGCAATCAAATGGGTATCCGTGTATCTGTAGTACGACTTATCATGATTTCTGAAAATAACGTGCCTGTGTACTAGCACGGAGCATACATGTTGGAGGTGTCCACGCATGAGCCATGCATTACTTAACATATTGGCGAGTTACGAATTGCGATAGGTTAGCTTAATTGTAAGTAGAACATAAGTCACAAGATATACATACAGTAGAACATCGTTATGTAAGCCTCCTTTAACTTGGATCTCCGGATACCCTGTTCTGATTTACAGAAACGAAAAAATTTATTTATGGATAATTAAAAATCCTTGGAAGTTACTTTTTCAAGAAGTAATCTTTGCGGTACCTGTATCTGTTATGTGTGATAAAGTGTTTGCTATCTGTAAATATGTTTTAAAACGTGTTTTGATTGATATAAGAGTAATTCCTGTAAGTAGTAAATTTTTACCTGATTTTTCTGACGCCCTCAACGCCCAGTTAAACCAGATTTTCGCTATTCCTAATCAGCTCCGGTCCACATTAATCAGAATTAAAGAATTTCATATATATAAAAATATGTATATACAGTCACACAATTATATTTTAGTCAAATGTCAATATGTGTATCCATACATGAAAATAGAAGGTCATTTCCAGAAAATTCTAGAAAGGAATTGGTGCAATATTGTTTGAACTGTTATTTTTTCCACTTGAAAACGAGGAATGGGTATAATTCATTATACATCACCACTACCTATGAGTGACTATTTTTAGTGATTCCATTGAAGAAGTCGTAATTCAGCCTCAAAAAACATTCTTTATGTTGAACGCGTGTCACTATCCCCCCATTATGCACTGATGATCCTGAAACTGTCCATGTCACAGTGGAGGGCGTGTCCTGCCAGGCTGTGGCGGTACACCGGTTGACAAGCGCTGCTGGAGTAAGGATGAGCTTCCTGAACCTGGACAGAGGAGCTGACCTTGTCGACTTCTTCCTCAGGAGTACGTCCATGGTAACTGCCTTGCTGGCGTTGCCAGACGATCAAGCAAGGTCTGTGATGGGACAGGTGAGCATTGCTTCATTGGTAAGGGCTGATGAACACAAATCATATGACACACCAAGTATTATCTATATCTTTATATATTGAATTAATCTGAACCCTTTACTGACTACACCATCAACCAGTTTAGTCACGAAATACACGNCTATATCTTTATATATTGAATTAATCTGAACCCTTTACTGACTACACCATCAACCAGTTTAGTCACGAAATACACGTGTTGTAATAACGTTATTATTTTTGGGCTTTGTGCATCCTTGTGCTCGAAATTTTTCTTGCGACTATTGAAAAACTGGCTCCGTGCACAATGATACTGTCATTAACAAACCATTCGTGTCATAAGGCGTATAAAAGTCCACACATCAGACAAGCCACAAGTAAGTCTCTCCAAATACTGGTTACTAATGCCATGCAGTATACAGTTCCAGTCATAAGTAGCGCTCATTTGCAACGTCTCTTCGATTGTTGACACGCTGANCTAATGCCATGCAGTATACAGTTCCAGTCATAAGTAGCGCTCATTTGCAACGTCTCTTCGATTGTTGACACGCTGAAAGTACAGGTTGGAGGAAGGAAACCAAAATCGTTCAGACACAATACCGTATTTCATATATGATTACTATTATAAATAAACTAGTAAAAAATTTTTCTATTTCAATGAGTGAACTTTTTCTTGTTTCCATCTATTACAGGGGTTTACGTAAAATCATTCGTTAGTCATTTGAATACAAAAGTCTTAAAGGAATGCTAAGGGCCAATGATACTAAGAAAACCGTCAGTGAATAACATTTGAGAATTCTTTATGGCACTCGGCAACTGCGGACGTCTTTCAAATATATACAGTTAAGTAAATCTAATCTTGCCATATGGCATCGTCACTCTGGAAAGTATTAGTACATTATCTAGATTCGAATGATTATCTGAAATTTTCTTATCTGCTGGTATGCAATGGCGTTTTATTTGGTAAAACCTGGCAGAGATATGAATTCAAAAAAATCTTTATAGCAGAATATTTGCACTTTTTATAATGATTATGGTCGTGAGTTTAATAAACACGATTATAAGAATTGAATAACATTAAAATTTTTTCGGGTGTTTCATTTCAACATTTTTAATGTCGGTAAGCTAACCAGTTTTTGTCTTATATCAAAAATAAACATATAACGTACACCGTTAACAAAAATAATTAGGACGTGAATCTTTATTGCACCAAACTACTGCCTTAGTAATGTCAGCTGCGGAAGCCACAACGACAAATTTTAACACTAGAGTCGTAAGAAATTAAAAGTAAGTGTTCCTTTGTATCAAATATGATCCTCGCTTCTTGTCATCCTCAAAGATCTTCATAACGTGCGCAAAGTTTTCAGGGAGTTCTGCGCAAGTAATGATGATACATATAGAATAAAAAAAAATGATGGAANAAAGATCTTCATAACGTGCGCAAAGTTTTCAGGGAGTTCTGCGCAAGTAATGATGATACATATAGGATAAAAAAAAAATGGATATTTTTTTTATTCTACATTAAAAAGAAGAAACTTACCTCCAATGTAGGGAATATAATTAGAATTATTCTTTTAGGAGTAGGAATGAAGTATTGAGAGAACGTGCAGAGTGCCGTTCCGACGTAAAATAACACAATTGAAGCCATATCTTAATAATAATTGAAAAGAGTCCGGTGCCTGATTTGGTATATTATGTGTATATATAACTCCCTAAGCATATAAACAAGTAATCTTAAAACTCGTGCATATGGTCTAGCTTGGCATGGTAGAGATTGATAAGTGGATTAATATGCTAGGTTGGATATGTCCGTGGCCTGGACTGTGAAATAGAATAAACACACACACACACACACAAATATATTGTACTGGACCTTTCCAACATCCCTCTGCATTACAGAAGTTGGTGAGGCTAATTAGGGTTACTCGCCCGTTAGAAAGCTCGCCATAACATGAAAGTGCTACAAACCATCTTATGAATGTTATATTTCGCAATAGGCTCTCGACTTACTGCGGTGAACAAACATGCTCTAATTCATGCCTATCGAGGAATTCCAGGTATCCTTGCTTTACTTTACTGGCTGTTCCAGATGTGCTTTGACTGCTCGATCCATAGGTGCTGGAGATCGGCTTCAGAAACTGGATCCAGCTGCCAATAGCATCGCCCAACCCAGAGGAATTCTTG
>NQII01004314.1:67869-138188 GCA_002778355.1 Clitarchus hookeri | reverse complement strand
CACGCGACAATCCCCCCTTATCTCTTCGACTTTGGCTCACTCTGTACCAAAAATCGCGGGTTTCTGCGAAGTTTTGCTTCTGGGGACTAAGCTACTCTGTGTTCTTTGTGCCTCGCGCTACGTATTTTCTCCGTTTCACGTGCGGCGAGCGGCCGGGCCTCGCTTATCGGCTCCAGCTGTCTCCCCTCCCCAGGCGCTAGCCCTGTGTTGACAGGCGTGATTCTGCCTGCAAGAATGGCCTAACTCTCCGGGTCTTGGCAGGTTGTAATACCTTAAGATTTCTATTCACAAAACTGACACATTTCTTCCGGGGTTTTCTTCCTACCGTCGACTGCATGTTACTGTACATTTCTAACTGCTGGCTAACTATTTGACTTGCTAAATACCTAGGGCGATACAATTCTGGACTAATTTAAACTTCTCTTATACCACACCTCGGACACAGTACATGTTACTCACCAATTTACATGTTACATTACAAATTACCCTCAAAATTGCTTTAATTAATTGTTCTTCGGTGCTTCAGTTTCCTAGTAAATCGGAATACATTCTTGAGGTATAAAAACAAGCAGATGGCTGAAAGCCTGTATATATTGCCCAACTGGCAATTGTTTTACGTTTTGGTGACAGGAATAAATTAATTTTACTTTACGTACGACTTCCACAGGTCATCCAAAGAAAAGACACTCTTACTTTCTAGGTTGGCAACTGTTCAATAGTTTACACTACTGGCTGGCACTCGGCCAGTTTTTACAAATGTCCGACGAAAAGAAACAAAGCACTCTGACCACTGTTACGTTTTTAACTTTACAGAAGACTTACATGTCTTGAAAATAAAAAATTAATTTGACTCTTTACTGTCTCTTGTCTGTTGCCGCGGCGTTTGCCATTAGGCCCAAAGGTAAACATAAACTATCTCTCGGAAAAAAATTAAAAAACTTAGAACATGGAACTTAAATCAAAGTACACTCAGGCCCACTTGAGTGTTGCATCTAAGTCATTTACTGAAGGTCGGAATATACTGTTCACTGTAGACAGTCCTTGTCGCACTCAAATTGTTTGGCAGGTTGTATATTTGACCTAGTTTTCTCCGCGGAGGGCATGGGGATTCACTTCACTTACCCCAAGAGTCTGTGTTTTGCTGCGGAGTGATGTCTTCTTGCACCTGGCTCTGAAACCTGGATGCCTCTCAGCATCCGTGGTGGAGATGAGGGGGTGAGTGGCCGCCTGGCCTTCCTCTCGTTCTGTTGACTTACTGGCCTGCTGTGTTGCAGGCCCATTTTCGGCTCGTGACTGTGGATTCCCGGCTTCGTGGCTTGTTCGGTGCACTTTGCTTCTCGCCGTTTCGCTTCTCGCCCCATGTCTGTTCTGCATCCACACATTTTCCCGTGTGTCTTCTCGTCCGTTTATTTTCCACTCATTTTCTGGTGAGTATATACTTTCAGCCTTGGTTATCGCATCCCGGGCGGCCTCGGTTATTGCGTCCCGGCCGGTGGCGTGTTACCTCTCCGCTTAGTGTATATCTTGTCTGGCGCACTTCACACCTCGTTATCGCGCACGGCATGTACTGTCTTACTTCAGATAACACTTGGGCTGTGTTACTTCTCGNCCTCGTTATCGCGCACGGCATGTACTGTCTTACTTCAGATAACACTTGGGCTGTGTTACTTCTCGATTTTAATTACTGTTGTCGGTTATCTTCCTGACCTGGGTCACTGCCCCCGTGACCTAGTGACCCACTGCGCTTCAGTGGCCTCGCTATTCACGTCTCTGGGCATTTGAGGCCCGATAAGCACGTCTCACCGGTGCTTTGCGTACTTTCCTGGCCGCGCAGTTTTTCACCCGTCCGCCTGCCTAATTCTCCCATCATTTACAGTCACCCTCCTTCAGGGTACTCGTGACTTAACTGACTATTGGTAGGCGTGGAATAGTATCCTAGTCCGCCTACCCCACGTCATTTCTCAATGAGCCAGTGGAAATGACCTCCCTTACAGCTCCTCGTTCGCTTTGCTTCTGTCTATTCGCTAGGCCCGCTCCTCGCTTGAAATTCGCGCCACATTATTGCCAGCCATTGTGCAATGGGCTGTCGTGGCCTACTCCCCCGCTCCCCACTACTGCTTAGGTCTCTCCCGCCTCGTTTCCGCTCTCGAACTCGTTCCTGCGCGTCTCGGTTCTCGACTGGGCGCCAAAGGGGTTTGGGAAACTCCCCTTAAGTCTTTGGGTTCTTCCTTACTAGCTCGGTATACTTCGGTATGTTCCGCCTGACTAGTTCGGCAATCTGGTACATGTTAGTTCTCTTTACTCGGGTATACTGGTATAGTCTGGTTATTTGATACTGTCTGTACAGACGTATCTGCACCCCAATGTTGGTCGCCAAATTAACGACGACTCACATACCGCCACTGTGAAAGACATGGTGGCTTATATGGTCAGAGTTAATGTCCACAAGGCACCGACTATAAAGTGTGTGGAGGTTGTGGGTATTGTAATGAGGTAGACTATTACTGTTGTATTTTGAAGTACGAATATATTGTATCTTATATATTCACAAATACACAACATCAACACTTGAGAGTTGCGGTACTGTGATAGTTTGGTTATTCGGATTTACTGGGCGAATTCGTGGTTGAGTGGGCTTCTCGTGATGGTGATTGTCATTCTTAACTCTTGTTGAGGGTGTTGTCAGCTGTGGTGGGTGATCTCCGGCGATGGGTAGGCCTTGGCAAGGCCACAGTTGCTGCTGACGTACTGACGTGGTCAGGGGTCCGAACCCCTGACCTGACTCTCTGCTCGGCGATCTTCTACTTACTGGTTGATTTTACTGATGTAACTGATTCTCCTGGGACAGAGTATCGCAGCCTCTGACTGTCCCGGTATGACTGACTGACATACCCGATATTACTGACCCTCTCGTGTTCTTGGAAAGGGGNGTCCCGGTATGACTGACTGACATACCCGATATTACTGACCCTCTCGTGTTCTTGGAAAGGGGTTTTTATACATGCCAGCCGCTGCCCTGAATCGGCGGCATGTGGCACGTTTTAGGGGTGGGAAGGTGGTAAGAGGGGTGAAGTGGAAGAACGCCTAACAAGCCGTCCAACACAAGTGTCCTCATATCTGAAGTTTCTGGCGGGGGGGAGGGGTAATACCTACTGTCATCAGCGATCCTTCCGTGGTGCGTATTTTCTGAGTTAGGTGAAATANCTGACGTACTGACGTGGTCAGGGGTCCGAACCCCTGACCTGACTCTCTGCTCGGCGATCTTCTACTGACTGGTTGATTTTACTGATGTAACTGATTCTCCCGGGACAGAGTATCGCAGCCTCTGACTGTCCCGGAATGACTGACTGACATACCCGAAATTACTGACCCTCTCGTGTTCTTGGAAAGGGGTTTTTTATACATGCCAGCCGCTGCCCTGAATCGGCGGCATGTGGCACATTTTAGGGGTGGGAAGGGGGTAAGAAGGGTGAAGTGGAAGAACGCCTAACAAGCCGTCCAACACAAGTGTCCTCATATCTGAAGTTTCAGGCGGGGGGGAGGGGTAATACCTACTGTCATCAGCGATCCTTCCGTGGTGCGTATTTTCTGAGTTAGGTGAAATACGCCCGATTATTTGGTTGATATCTCGTGAATTCCCTGTACTCCACAGATCTCGGAGCGGGCGAGAGGTGTCCGGTGGTCAAGGTGGTGAAGGGGGAAGGCCTACGCTTCAGCTCCACGTGTTCCGAAATTTTCCACCTGCATGTGGTCCCACATGCCGTCTCGTAGGCGCCAGCGAAGTGCGTTAGGCGGGGGGTGGTGAGGGGGTGATGGATGTGAGCCAATATAGTGCTATAATCCCTAAACCGGTACGCGACATCCGTTTGTAATTAAAATAGTTCAAGCCTTATTTCCCAGTATGTTTTTACAATGAAGAGCTAAAAAAAACTGGGACACCTGATTATTTCGTGTAGGGCTCCCCGATAACGCATACGTTCGACAAGACGATGTGGCATTGACTCGACTAATGTCTGAAGGTATGCAGGAGGCAATTCACACTATAACTCCAGCAGGGCAGTCCACAAATCCATTGTGCGCCAATTTGAGAAAGAATTGCACTGCCTGTGGAACGATTTCTTCATCAAATAACTTGTAATCACTCCATTAAATTCAATGAAATATTTAACTGTGTGGGGTAACCTTTATTTTCGTAATTATAGAACGTTTAAAATTCTATGGTTTTAATGGCAATTTCCTACCTAACATTTAGACATAGATTATAGAAACTAGGCATTTCGGTAGTAGATATTAAGAGCATTTAATTTGCTTCTACACAGTATTTTTCTTCAAAATTTTGTAATTTTGTGCCAGCTGAGAATTAAAACTTGTCTTATATCAAAAACGCCTCGCAATTAAAATCTCTTGTAAATTTCAAAATATTGTTGTTTTGTTATGTTTATTTATTTCCGACTGGCAACCTGTTAGTGATATGTTTTTGCTTGTATATTGTTTCAGACATCAGTTTATGCTAGTCCTAAATCACCTTATCTACATACGACAATGGGCCTCATCAACGACATATGGAATACTATTGAAACAAACCTTAATATTTCGTAAGTATTTAATATTTTAAAATCTGTGCTAAAAATGTTTTACGGCCGAAAGGCAAATTAATAACCGACCCAGTTTTATCATGTTTTGATTCAATACATCTCACTTCAAGGAGTTTGCTCGTATAAACATGTGTGGGCAATAAATCAACTATTTTGGAAAGAGTTGGGTTAAATAAAAAAAAAAGATGAACGAAGCAGTCGCCAACCCAAAAAAATTACATTGCGTTTCTAGAAGTGAAAATAGCCTATTCTCCATGTTGGTGGTAATTTACTTTTCGAGTTAATACCTATTAGATATTTTTAAAACATTTAAACACATTAAAATTAATGTAAACTAATTGAGCTATTGAAAACCATACTAACCTTAGCTATTCAAATTGATTTCGAACTGTTTAACGATGTTAAAGCTGGAGTCGAAATACCTCAACTAGCAAGACATGACGAAAACTGTATAAAAGCTATTGGAATGCAAGGTCACTGTGACGACAGTATGACAAAGGCGCCGCCCGAAAGTACGGCAAAAATGGATTCTACCGACTATTTCAGGGAAAAGCAGATATACGTTAAGAGGTGATAGTATGGGTCATTCTGAAGGGAAAACATCATTAAACATATGCTCCATTAGCAATGGTGCTCGAGATACAGCTGGAGAGAACCACATTCACGCAGTGTGTCGAAGGTCGTAGAAAACACTGTTCTACGGAGTATTCTACGTTCAGGATACCATCAGGAGTACACTCTAAGAAATTGTTCGTAAAATTTCCATATTACTGAAAACGAATAGTGAGAGAGTGCGGAACGCTACCATAAATCGATGGTAGCGTTACTACATTATCTCACGAAACAGTCAAATGCATAAGGATGCCACTATCTTGTACAGTAAGGACATTCACAATTCCTGTATTTGCAGTCTGACATGTGGTAGTTTTTCTATCTAATATATAGGTTTAAAACTTCCGTTTCAGTAAGAGAGTTTCCAAGAAATCTTTTGTAGTGTTTTCGAGTACAGTAGCCCACACATGAACATTGCAATGGCCATAGCATACACCATGTTGGCATACTCTGCATGCGTGGTACCACAGCACAGAATACGAACTACAGGAGTCCAGTACTCCAGCCTAACTGCGACAATCCAGACCGATATAGACGATTAACGGTCAACTGTGCACTGTTGAAAACCCTGTGATTTGGTATAATAATCAAATTATATATTTAATCTTAACCACAGACTTCAACTTAGTAGCATGGTGGAATATACACATTGTGTTTATATCTTACTTGGCATTATTTATTTAAAAATGNTAGACTTCAACTTAGTAGCATGGTGGAATATACACATTGTGTTTATATCTTACTTGGCATTATTTATTTAAAAATGGTCATTTTATGATAAAAAGGGGTTGAAAGTAAAAACCAATTATGGCATCAAAAGTGCTCAGTTTGACATGAACATTGTATAGGATCCATAACAACATCCCTTTGCGAAAGCAGTATGCGCATCTCAGCNGTATGTTTTTACAATGAAGAGCTAAAAAAAACTGGGACACCTGATTATTTCGTGTAGGGCTCCCCGATAACGCATAAGTTCGACAAGACGACATGGCATTGACTCGACTAATGTCTGAAGGTATGCAGGAGGCAATTCACACTATAACTCCAGCAGGGCAGTCCACAAATCCATTGTGCGCCAATTTGAGAAAGAATTGCACTGCCTGTGGAACGATTTCTTCATCAAATAACTTGTAATCACTCCATTAAATTCAATGAAATATATAACCGTGTAGGGTAACCTTTATTTTCGAAATTATAGAATGTTTAAAATTCTATGTTTTTAATGGCAATTTCCTACCTAACATTTAGACATAGATTATAGAAACTAGGCATTTCGGTAGTAGATATTAAGAGCATTTAATTTGCTTCTACACAGTATTTTTCTTCAAAATTTTGTAATTTTGTGCCAGCTGAGAATTAAAACTTGTCTTATATCAAAAACGCCTCGGAATTAAAATCTCTTGTAAATTTCAAAATATTGTTGTTTTGTTATGTTTATTTATTTCCGACTGGCAACCTGTTAGTGATATGTTTTTGCTTGTATATTGTTTCAGACATCAGTTTATGCTAGTCCTAAATAACCTTATCCACATACGACAATGGGCCTCATCAACGACATATGGAATACTATTGAAACAAACCTTAATATTTCGTAAGTATTTAATATTTTAAAATCTGTGCTAAAAATGTTTTACGGCCGAAAGGCAAATTAATAACCGACCCAGTTTTATCATGTTTTGATTCAATACATCTCACTTCAAGGAGTTTGCTCGTATAAACATGTGTGGGCAATAAATTAACTATTTTGGAAAGAGTTGGGTTAAATAAAAAAAAAAGATGAACGAAGCAGTCGCCAACCCAAAAAAATTACATTGCGCTTCTAGAAGTGAAAATAGCCTATTCTCCATGTTGGTGGTAATTTACTTTTCGATTTAATACCTATTAGATATTTTTAAAACATTTAAACACATTTAAATTAATGTAAACTAATTGAGCTATTGAAAACCATAATAAGCTTAGCTATTCAAATTGATTTAGAACTGTTTAACGATGTTAAAGCTGGAGTCGAAATACCTCAACTAGCAAGACATGACGAAAACTGTATAAAAGCTATTGGAATGCAAGGTCACTGTGACGACAGTATGACAAAGGCGCCGCCCGAAAGTACGGCAAAAATGGATTCTACCGGCTATTTCAGGGAAAAGCAGATATACGTTAAGAGGTGATAGTATGGGTCATTCTGAAGGGAAAACATCATTAAACATATGCTCCATTAGCAATGGTGCTCGAGATACAGCTGGAGAGAACCACATTCACGCAGTGTGTCGAAGGTCGTAGAAAACACTGTTCTACGGAGTATTCTACGTTCAGGATACCATCAGGAGTACACTCTAAGAAATTGTTCGTAAAATTTCCATATTACTGAAAACGAATAGTGAGAGAGTGCGGAACGCTACCATAAATCGATGGTAGCGTTACTACATTCTCTCACGAAACAGTCAAATGCATAAGGATGCCACTATCTTGTACAGTAAGGACATTCACAATTCCTGTATTTGCAGTCTGACATGTGGTAGTTTTTCTATCTAATATATAGGTTTAAAACTTCCGTTTCAGTAAGAGAGTTTCCAAGAAATCTTTTGTAGTGTTTTCGAGTACAGTAGCCCACACATGAACATTGCAATGGCCATAGCATACACCATGTTGGCATACTCTGCATGCGTGGTACCACAGCACAGAATACGAACTACAGGAGTCCAGTGCTCCAGCCTAACTGCGACAATCCAGACCGATAAAGACGATTAACGGTCAACTGTACACTGTTGAAAACCCTGTGATTTGGTATAATAATCAAATGATATATTTAATCTTAACCATAGACTTCAACTTAGTAGCATGGTGGAATATACACATTGTGTTTATATCTTACTTGGCATTATTTATTTAAAAATGGTCATTTTATGATAAAAAGGGGTTGAAAGTAAAAACCAATTATGGCATCAAAAGTGCTCAGTTTGACATGAACATTGTATAGGATCCATAACAACATCCCTTTGCGAAAGCAGTATGCGCATCTCAGCACAAGTGATGTGCGCACTCAAGTGGTCAACATGGCAAATGCCATGAGTGTCGCATAGCTGTATCACGAACACCATTGCGCATAAAGCGTATATTTATTGATGTTTTCTCTTCAGAATTGCCCATACTATCACACCTTAATGTATGACCGTTTCCCCATCCGAAACACTTAGTGTCTTTATTGCGTTGACGCATTCTGCGTCCCTATATTTTATTGGTCAGAACACACGCTCTGGCGAAGCTCGCGGGCGTACGACCACAATAACAATTAAGGGTTTTGTGGACGTGCCGGTAGAGTGACGTCAGGAGCCTCGCAGCTGCAAAGGCAACCTACCAAAGGTTTCTGCACATGCAACTGTTCCTGTACGTGTAGACGACATCTGGAGACAACGGAAGGCACCAGGGCGCGGACACAGCTCAATTTTGCAGCTGCCCAACGGACACCGAGATCCCACCACAAGCTGCACCTGTCCCGGGCTTGTACCGCAATAAACCATGAGAGCTTTTAGTGGATGGACGTGCATGCAGAACGGGAAAATAAACTTCCAGGCCAGAACCAAGGGACGACGCCACAGAGGCTGCGGACCACACAAACAGCGGCCACGTGTTTTATGACCCAGAGGAACGACAAGCACTCCGGACACGTGCAGAGATGGGGCAAGTTGAATATGGTGATGTACACTACAAAACCTCCGGAAGGGGGGAGCAACAGGGCAGTCAGTTGAGAGACGTCGAACCAGTCAGGCGCGGATCGAGCAGTCAGTCAGTCAGTCGGAGTCAGTCGAGGATCGAGAATGCATCAAGACGTGGACCTCAGTCGGAGGCCGTCAAGCGGGACGTGCGGCAGGAATCATCCTAGAAAAGCCAGTCCGACGTCGTCAAACACAGAGTCCTGCGTGGACCCGAGAATGAGGAACTTCGAGGCCAGGCGTCGGGACGCCCCACCAAGCCGCCAGCCGAAGGAAGACAGCACAGCATTGTCAGATAAGTAGTTCTACACCAAGTGTGAAGAATCTTCCACCTTCCCCCCCACGATGCCAGTCGTGGCATCAAACCATATTTAGCCCACATAGAAAAAGGGGAGGGGGGTTTTGTCTCGTGAGTTCATGTACCGGTTAACCTGTTCAAGCAACAATTAAACTCGATTATATGAACTCATAAGTATAGTGTATGATATTAGTAAATTGGACGTAGAGACAACAGTGTCGACGTATTTGTACGCCCTATCACTAAGGGCTAGCATCAAGTGCTGGCGCCTCACGCCGCAGATCATAATCAATACCTACTTCCAAACTTCAGCATTTGGCAGGTATCAGCATAATCACATATCCGCGGAGGCTGCGGTGGCTGAGCGGTTAGACTGCTCGCATCCTTCCAAGGCGAACTGGGTTCAATCCTCAACCGGATCACTCCCGGATTTTCACATGTGTGAATAGTGCGTGACGATATAGCTGTTCGGCGAGTTTTCTCGGGAATCTCCTTTTCCCCCCCTACCCACATTTCTTACCGGTGTTGCATGATACTCATCTCAATCACCCTCATCGGCTTTCAAGGCCACGTTGTTGAGAAAGGCCCTAATCTCTTCACATAACAAAATATCATATGCGACATTGTCGAGCCCTGGCGTACTAACAGACTGTTGTAAAGCGCTCCTGGCTTTATTCTCGTTTAACCACAAGCATTCCAATTTACCTACAGCTCATACTAATGTGGCCAGTATGATCCTTAATAAATCGATTAACACTGCTACTCTCTACCTACATATTACTTATTGCACAACAAGTTGAAAACATAGATGGGACTCATAGTCGACGATGCTTTATAATGTCGGGTATGCCTGCGCCAGCTAAGAGTTGACTACCAGCTCTCGGAGAAGACACGTTGAGAGCGGCAAATATGGCACACACTGGCAAGCACCTGTGACCTATGCTTCTATTTTTTTAACTTCAGTTTTCGGATGACNCGCGGCAAATATGGCACACACTGGCAAGCACCTGTGACCTATGCTTCTATTTTTTTAACTTCAGTTTTCGGATGACAACATTTTTGTACTGCATTATTTCCGCTGGTTTGGGAGGTCATTAGGGTGCCAGGAGGGAACTTACGTCCTCACAAGAAGTCACTGTTATGTGGGGACCGGGATCCTTCATAGCAGAGTAGTGGGAATCCACGATAATATCGTCCCTAAAGAAAGATCATATATCACAGATGCTTACTTCGAGTCACTGGTGACTGAAACAAACCATAACAATTTTTTTCCTTCCTAATACAAATTCGCCACACAATTTATTGCAGTTTACAATCTTCCATTTCAGGAAATATCGATTGTATATCTGTATACCTATTTTAGTGAAATGTGTTTTTTTTNTCTTCCATTTCAGGAAATATCGATTGTATATCTGTATACCTATTTTAGTGAAATGTGTTTTTTTTCATGAATGCAGAATACCGCCTTAACGCCCATAGAAATATATTTTATTTCTCGTATAGTAGGTCCAAACACATAGTTTTCAACGTCTGTTAATACCATTTTTTTCCACTAAGTAAATATGCTATTTAAAAACCGACGAAATTGCATTTTGAAACTACCTTTTACATTCATGAGTTAGTTAAATCAAATCGGCTCTGCTGCTACATAGTAATCATGTATTCAATAATATGTTGTTATATAGGCATATGGGATTCATGTAAAAATTGTTGATCTTAACTTCAGGATTGCGAAGAGAGGTAAAATCTTAGAACAAAATATACGAGTATTTTGTAATATGGCCAACCGTTTGGTCTCAGCAGCCCTATGAGTCTAGCACATGAATGTGTGCGTGGCAATGCACCAGCTACACAATAATGCTGTGTTGAAGGCAGTAAAAAATGCATTGTACAGTTCCACGTGTACTTCATAAAATGACAGTAAACGTTAATAAACATTACGGAAAAAGTCTCAGAGATGAGATCTGGCGATCATGCAGGCCACGATACAAGATCACCACGATATATCCACCTACCAGGGAAGCAGTTGTGTAAGTGGTTTCACACGTGAGAAATGTAATGCGTCAGTGATCCGTTATTAGAGTTCAACAGTTTCATCGGGTAGTGATAGTGGTGATCTAAACACTATCATACGCNTTTGGTCTCAGCGGCCCTATGAGTCTAGCACATGAATGTGTGCGTGGCAATGCACCAGCTACACAATAATGCTGTGATGAAGGCAGTAAAAAATGCATTGTACAGTTCCACATGTACTTCATAAAATGACAGTAAACGTTAATACACATTACGGAAAAAGTCTCAGAGATGAGATCTGGCGATCATGCAGGCCACGGTACAAGATCACCACGATATATCCATCTACCAGGGAAGTAGTTGTGTAAGTGGTTTCACACGTGAGAAATCTAACGCGTCAGTGATCCGTTATTAGAGTTCAACAGTTTCATCGGANGATCATGCAGGCCACGATACAAGATCACCACGATATATCCACCTACCAGGGAAGTAGTTGTGTAAGTGGTTTCACACGTGAGAAATGTAACGCGTCAGTGATCCGTTATTAGAGTTCAACAGTTTCATCGGATAGTGATAGTGGTGATCTAAACACTATCATACGCTTGATCCATTGAGGCTGCTCAGACCAAACAGTTTGCCATTAAACATAATAACTCGTATATTCTATTCCCATTTTTCATTTCTATATGCTACCCGGTGTTACATCCCCCAATTTTTTTACACCTTGTCCATCACATTTTGCTACACTACCCAGTTTTGCGAATATCTAACCCGAGAAACAGGCATGATGACAGAAAATTGTTCCTGGACCGGCATTATAGGGATGCTGCAGAGAAACGAAACTGATGTGGCGATAAAGGCCATCACACTGACAGGAGGAAGGACCCTGGTGACCGACTTCACTTTCGTCTACTTGAAAACAAGGTGAGATCAGGTTCTAGTTTATTCATTGTTACTTCCAACTTTTCTGTAGCCCTACCGAATTTTTGATTTCAGGATATTCCTTCGTCTCATGCAGACATATCAAGAAAATTATACCTAAGGGACAAACCACTTTGTTTAAGCGCACTCAATTTGGTAATATTTTGCAGGATAAATATTTTTTACTACGCATTTCCTACACACCTTTATTTATTTCGGCTTTTATTCGCGTTCCTCATAAATCAAATATAGTAATTTATAAATAAAATATAAGTAAAATTTCAATTTTACAAAAAATAAGATACTTAGAGGTTAACACAATTTTAAAAAGTTAGTATTGTGTACATGGCATATTAAGAAATAACCAAATACTTCTTACATGGGGTGATTTTTCAAATCTATTAAATGAGCTTCCCCACGGATAAGTGTGTAGGTAGTTTCTGTAAAGACGAGTTTTCAAATGTTTTATTCACAATATATTCTCCCTGCCACAATCTAATCCAAAACATGTTCTACTAATAGTCTGTTTTTGATTTCTCAGTATATCTGTCAAGAACTGGGTTTATTGCTCGGCCTGTCTCTCTCACACACTCACGATTCCCCTACTATTTTACGTGATGAGTATGCTAGGTTTAAACCAAATCATCTCAAAAATATTTCAACAGACCGAAGCGTTCAAAGAAATTAACTACTCCATGGTTACGTTTATGTATGCATGGTTTCTCATCAGACATGCTTGTGCTTGCAGCTTCTACGCTTACTTCCGGTGGCCGACCACATCATACATATCTGATGTGAAGGGCTTCGCCACCGTGATTTTGGTAACGGTTGTAAGCGCCACTTTAGCGTGGTTTACGACTCTGTGGTTGCAGCCTGAACGAGGGGTGACCAAATCTTCAGTGGTGTTTGACGTGTCCTGCGCCTTTTGCCAACAAGGTACAAAACAACTTTTAAAATGAAAAGCATAATGATTTATTCATAAATAAAACAATCTGATTTTACAGAACATATATTTTTTGTCAGTATGCACCAGTTTGAAACTCAAAACACAATGCCTCTAATAATATGATGTTAATTATTTATATAATGAATGTTTGCCATTGTTTATATACAACTAGCTAACCCGGCGGACTTCGTACCGCCTAACAGTCAATGAATGTCGTGTTTACTTTTAGTTTAGCTTTATTTAGGACTTTATTAAAGTAAAATAAAATTAACACTCTAAATTTATTAAGTTCAACAGTTTATTATGATAATATATATAAAGAAAATAAATAATCAATAAAATACGAAAAGCAAGTATGTCAATGGTGTGTCAGCTGTATTTTGCTGCATGGGTTGTCCTTGCGTTAATTTTCTTCAGTGAAGCACCTTGTGATATAGGACATTTTGTGTTTTGTTATCAGGCGCAAGAACAAATAAAGCCGATGGTTTGCCGATACGTGAACATGCCACGTATAATTGACTATGAGAAAAACATGCATTTTCTAGATTCAGACCACAAACACTCAAGGATTTGCCTTGAGATTCGTTAATTGTCATGGCGAATGCAAGACTAATTGGAAATTGATGTCGTTTAAACTCAAAGGGCACATCGGTTGGGATCATAGGAATCCTCGGAATGAGAACTCTTTGAATTTTTCCTTTGAGTATCGTCGCGTGAATCACATTGGACAACAATTTTCTTATCACCAAAGGGTTCCATTGCATAGATTTGGTTGGTTTAGATTTCGAAGCATTATTACTACCGAGCCACCCTTCAGTTGTAAATTGTGCTGTGGTAAGCCAGGCACATCCAAGGAGATTAAAAATTCAGTTGTATAGTTGGTGGCTTCGTCTTCGTTTATTACCCGGTCAATAGATTTAAATGAATGCTCATTACCAACGATTTGATTCTAAATTACTAAATTTAAGTCATCCACATCTTTGTTCTTAGCCACAAAAATTGCTCTCTCACTCAACCATTTGTTATTTTTATGATTAGCAATGATGTTCGGGAACACATTCTTGATGAGCTCGTCTTTCGATGAGATGAAATTGCACAAATTCGGAGGAAATGAAATCAATCCGCTCTATTCGTCGACCGGAGCACGGCCATTACCGATAGTAAGCAATTGCTTGGAGAAATCTCCAACAGATGGATCGTTCAGCAATGCAACTCTCATGTTTGCTGCCAGCTGAGGTTTCTTTACATAGCGAAACAAGTTTGATGATTTGAGGGAAGCGTTTATTTCATCGGCAGCAGTCGATCTTGGAATGACTGGCAGTGTTTGGCGGAAATCGCCAGACAGTACAATCATTGTGCCTTCAAAACATCTCGAGTCATTGCGCAGATCTTTCAATATTAGGTTAAGTGCTTCTAATGCGCGTTTGTGTGCCATTGTGCATTCGTCCCAGATGATAATTTAGATGCTATTAAAACCTTGGCCATTGCGGAGCTTTTCGCAATGTTACATGTTGGTTGTTCAGTAGTTTGAAGGTTTAACAGCAGTTTAAATGCTGAATGAGCCGTACGGCATCCTTCTAACAATGTGGCCGCTATTCCAAAAGAAGCAACTGCTACCGCAATGTCGGATCTCGCTCGAACAGTGGCCAAAATCAATGACATGAGGAATATCTTCCCAGTTCCACCGGGGGCATCCAGGAAAAATAAGCCACAATTTTACTCATCAATTGCCTTGGTTAATGTATCATACACTTCCTTCTGTTGGGGTTTCAACAGGGGCACATTCGTTTAAACTGATTGGTCCAATTCATGTTGATCATATTCGCATTCTCGTTCTAATTCTCGATTAAATGCATCATTCATTCCTTGATCTGGCGCTGGCATTCCTAACCTAACTAACAAACTGGCACACATGAGGTAACACAAGTCTTCGATCAAGATCAAAGCCTGGTTATGCATCTCATCATTCACCTCAAGATTCGAATTCCTTGAATTGACACGAATTCTATGTAAAATATCTTCTGACATGTCATCTTTGTATTTGTTCCACAGGTTACGTGGATTCGATGGGAAGCATGTCGAAATGATGGTAGCAAATTATGTGCGTATATGACTTGGTGTTTCAGAAATAATTGATTCAGTGATTGTCGTGTCCCAATGAGTATCATTTTCAAGCAAATTGAGCACTTGACATGCAGCACGAAGTGTTGGGCACACTATACTATTAACAGTTCGTAGTGATTCAAATGATGTTGGCCCATGACCATTCACCAGCATCAACCGCAAATAGAAACAATCATCATTCTTCGGCTGAACTGTGTAAATACGACCAAGAGCATCATTAGAATGCACATCCGGATTACCAGGAACCGCATCGCCTTGCTTCCGACGTTGAAATTTCTTCGATGAAGCGTTCCAAGTGTTATAATGTGGCATCTCCGAGTAAAGAAACGTTCGTGCAAACGGATCGCTTTGGCAAATCTCAAAGAATCTGGTCAATGTTGTCGCTGGAGGTGCTTCAGCACATTGAGCAACATTCGACGGGGTGAAATAAACTCTTTGACCATTCTCCAGATGCACCGCCAAATGTACAACACTGGGATGACGTTCGTAAATAGGGAATGAGAATACAAGCCAAATCGCCTCATTGCAGTTCATATATCAACTAACTTGATAGTGCGTAATTTCATCGTTTGTATTGGAGGTTTGGATGCCAAAAACCGCCATATGGCTGCCTTCGTGACATATTTGCAGATGTATTTGATGGACTTCACCGAATTACAATACTCAACGCTGCAATGTGTCTTGAATGTTTTGGAACGAAGTGTCGAAAATTGAACAATCCAACTGTTGTCGACCACGAAATCGTTTCCTTTCACTTTCCTTGTGAGAGTTCGACCGTTATAATCGGGTGATCAACGCCGATACCGTGGATACCCATTGTTTCCAGTGATGGTATCCACCGTCAATTTTCGTGGATAATGTTTGGAACACTTGCCGTTTACCATGCACGGTGATTGGGGGTTGATGGCGCAACACGGTCCATGAATCCTATTCGCAATAACAACATCAAGTAGGTCTGGATCTGTTTTGGGATCAGGAATCTCGGCACATATGATATAATCTATTTGATCTGGTGGAATTCATTCAACTAACCAAATGAGCATGTGTGCATGCCGCAAACCTCTTTCTGCCATTCGATTCAAAACATCCAGCATCGAGTATTCCCAAAGACGCGTTGCTTAACAATGTAATTCATCAGCGACCGCATTTTTTGCTTGAAGACACGTGCGGTGATGTCATGCCGATCACTTGATGTTTGTCCGGGAAGCAGCATTACAACAATTTCTATCCATTTCGGATTACACGTTAAGGTAATAAATAGATCTGGCCGACCGTAATGACGAACATATGGAATTGCACCTTGTGCATATTCATGCAAATGTTGCGGGCTACCTGTGTATATCGCCGATAGAATAGTCAATTGACCAAGATTAGCTGTATCTCCTTCGGTGCTTATTGCACCGCGTAAATAATTAATACTCCTATGAACGGAGTTTGACTTGGTTGAACCTAATGAAAGTTAGGCGCTCTGTTTCTATTTTGACGTACATATCGAGACGCAATATTGCTGTAGCAATCGACGAAATCGCAGCAAATAGTTGTCAGCATTTTGACGAATCATCAAACGATACGCGTAATAATTCATCGAGTTAACCTTCTTGGTAGTTTCCTGAACTGTAATAAAAACAGTTAAATTAGTATCTTTGAAGAAAATCTCATGTCCGTATTCCCTGAAGGGGTGGACAGAACTATGTGATTACTAAATCTCCTAAGCTCCTTTTGGCATATTTAAAAGGGGTTAAGATAATTTATTTAAGATTGTTTGCCAGCCCTTTTTGAAATGAAACTATGATATTGATACTCACCATCCAATAGATTTATCATCTTGATATTAAAGTGATATCCATCGTCTCCTTGCCAAAACATATGCTGATATTGCAACGTGTCATATGAACGGTGTGTTTCATATATTGTTTAAGTTGTCCAGTATCGCGATGTGTAAGCACAATATCGCGTGTTTCAAAGTTTTCACCAACAATAAGGATTGTAACTTCATCTATTGTTGGAGCGTTAAATGTGCATTCCTGTGTTCCAGCTGGTCGTTTATCCTCTCTGATCGNGCATTCCTGTGTTCCAGCTGGTCGTTTATCCGCTCTGATCACGACTTTGTAGTCATCATTTGGCATGCGCTCCAGCGCCGTCTTGAACAGCCTGACCAATGCATGATGTTCATGAAGTATTTGCTGCAAATATTGAAGAATTGCTCTTTTCATTGCTGTGTTGATCTCCTGACGCCGATCAAGTTGTTCCTCCATATTGCCCATGAAGTATATTTGTAAGAATTTATACTGTGCATCTTCATGAGGTTGTTATTATCCAATTCGATGGTGAATGTGGCCTCGAATCTGTAAAGTCGAAAGTAAAGTCAGTATAACTGATTTATAATCATAATGTTTTTTCATGTAAGCATGCCTTATTTATTTTAGAGGCAGTACTTGAACCATTTTTGTTATCTTAAATCTTATATTTAAAAAAAATTAAAATTTTCTTCTCTTCAGTATAAATAACCTTGATTTTGTTATCTTAAATATTATATTTTAAAGAAAAATAACATTTCCTCTCTTCAACAAAAATTACCTTGAGTGTCGGATTAAATCCGCATTCTTGGATAATGTCTGTCCGAAATGAAGTAATTTGAAAACAGCCATTGTTTTTTTTAGTGTTCGCTATAAAATGTCGTGATTCTGGTGTTTCGCCATGAAGTAATGTATGAAATGGCTCCGGTGGCGGAGTCAATAATGGCAATTTCACTTTGCTATTAAAGCAGCACAATCCAGGCGTTTCTCCAGCAAACTTCAGTGCGCCACAATGCTCGCTATTAACATCCATTGGACCAATGTGAACGAAAGCATGCGTGCTGTAATCAATTATGGAATCGTATAAAAACGCTGCTCAATTCAAATCAACACTTCAAGTTTATCTTCTTGCGTGTCGGAGATTGTCACGTTGTTGATCTGTGTGATTAGCTCTACGATTTCGCATTTCCAATCGAGCCGTTTCACGGGCTGCCTCTCTTAGCTCTTCTGTTTGAGAAGCACGAAGTCGACTCATACTAACGCGGCACTCTGCTCTTTCGATTTCTCGTTCTTCTCCAGTTCATTGATTCGCAATGTTTCGAAGCCTAATTGAATTACGGCTTTGCTGGTAAAGATTAGATCTTCTGAGTCGCGTCACTGTTAGTAATAATACTGACACCAGATTTATTCCCTCGCACAAAACATACAAATGGTCCGGTAATCTTTGACAGTTTCTATGACAAAAAAACAAACAAATCGTGCTGTCACCTTTGACAGGTGTTGGTGGATGTCATGTCAAAAATGCCTGACCAATGTATTATGTTCATGAAGTACTTGCTGCAAATCTTGAAGAATTGCTCTTTTCATTGCTATGTTGATCTCTGGACGCTGATCAAGTTAATCCTCCATATTGCCCATGAAGTAAATTTGTAAGAATTTATACTGTGCATCTTCAAGAGGTTGCAATGATCCAATTCGATGATGAATCTGGCCCAGAATCTGTAAACTCGAAAGCGAAGTTAGTATTACTGATTTAAATTAACAATATTTATTTATGTTACCATTCCTTAATTATTTTAGAGNCTTCAAGAGGTTGCAATGATCCAATTCGATGATGAATCTGGCCTTGAATCTGTAAAGTCGAAAGCGAAGTTAGTATTACTGATTTAAATTAACAATATTTATTTATGTTACCATTCCTTAATTATTTTAGAGNGTCGAAAGCGAAGTTAGTATTACTGATTTAAATTAACAATATTTATTTATGTTACCATTCCTTAATTATTTTAGAGGCAATAATTGAACTTCAGTTAATGCTATGTCAAAAATGTCATCCATATAAAATGTATAAGAAAATTAATGTACATTATAATTTTATTTTCTGTGAACTTTTACGATGTTTAAATATCCAATATGTTATTCCGGGCGCGGACAAATACAAAAAATTTTAAATCATTGAAATCTGTCCAGCCGTTCTCGAGTTATAAATGGTGTAACTAACCCGACTTTGTTTCATATACATAGATTATTTAAATCTATCAGCATGAAGTGAATTTNGTTATAAATGGTGTAACTAACCCGACTTTGTTTCATATACATAGATTATTTAAATCTATCAGCATGAAGTGAATTTGAATAACTGACTGTGTCATATATATATATATATGAGGTGAGAATATATCGGTGAAACTCCTCAATTATTTCAAGTCGTCCGACAGCATTTAATCCGTATTTTCGGTAATAAATGGATTGACCGCAGTTGACACATTTCATGGCCTGCTCGTTATCCCGATCTCAACCTACTTGAAAAATCTGGTGTTTGATAATCCAATTGAGACGGAGTAAGAGCTCGTTGCTCGAGTTCTTGCAGCTACTTCATCTCTATGACACGTAGCTGAGGTCTTTGAACATGTACGACAAGCAATGGTACGTCGGAGGAGATTTTTATTAAAGCAGGAGGCCGGAATTATAGACAGTTTTTGTAAAAGATGATGACAATTAAATATAAATGTAATTGTTTAATTTTTATTCTTATTAACGTTAAAAATGAACCTAACTTATTAATTGCCGGGTATAGTTAGCACAGAAATATTTGTTTTTTATCTCTTATAACATCACTACAAGTATGAGTATTTATTTTTGTTACGTGTATATAATCTCTTTTACTAGTGGTTGAAAGTAACCATGCTGCAATGTGGGTTCCGATATATGCCTGCAGGTGTCGCAGGGACTCATTGGTTCCGCCGTTCCTCCGGGTGTGTTGTGTTGATGGTGACTGAGCTGGCGGGGTTCTCGGTGTTCAGCATCTACTCAGCCACTCTCATGTCGCGGTTGGCGGTGCAGACGTGAACTCACAGCTACGAGGCATTTGCTGAGCTCGTCAACTCCACCCCATACATTGTCGGCTTCATGCGAGGAGAATCTAACATCGAGATGACCAAGGTAAACGCGAGTTGAAATACCGCCGAATTCTTTAATAACTCTTTCACATATATCAGTAGAGGGGTATCCGCAAAATAGAAAGACGAATAGTAGTGTGATTAGATAAATCCGAATACAGGCTTCATTCGTGTGGAGTGTGGATCAGATAAGGGTTTTATTAGTATTCGGTTAAGGGAATAAACGTAATTTCTGCTAGGAGGCATTTGCCACAGGAAATTTCCCGCCGCTAGTGTTCAAAAAGGTAACCTTTAATTATTTTCTTAAGCCACATGAATAATAAGAGGGGAAGAATTTATTTATTTACAAAGTTATGTTATATTTGATTTATGATTATTGCAAATATCTGGTTTTTTACATAGAAAATGGAAAAAAAAAATCTAGTTCCTTGCCGACAATAGTTCTTAATTTCTGGCTGAAATTTTCCATTTTTCATTTTCTCAACCTGTAGTAGAAGTCACCTTAAAGTGATCAATTACCTTGACACAGGCCATTATAGATTCGTGTCACCTTGACAGTGAATAGAGAGTGTATTCTGGGGAATACTTAAACTTTACCTCAGGTGGCAATGGCCTCAAAAAATGTTATTTAAAATAAAATATAAAAATTTATTTAAAATTATTTTAGACAGATTTTTAAGAGATTGTGGATTAGACTCAGAAAGTGGTAGTAGCATGGCAGGTGGACATCTGACAAATGACACATTTATTATCAGCTGAAATTCACGAGGTATAGATTGTTTACCGTAAACTGAGTACTACCAAAGCCCTGCTTAGTATCTTCTTGTATATCCATCCTGTATTTTTCCACCCTATGCAAAAATTATCGTGGCCATGGACCTGATATCTTCATACCCGCGTCTGTCAACAGAAACAGTTATATTACTACAAAATTTATTTTAAAAAAATTTATAACCATTGCACTTTTATTCATAAAATACTGAAAGTTTAAAAAAATAATTTAAGTTTTCACAAGTGTTAACCTAACACTTTAAATTCAACTTTATGATATTGAACTGCTTTCCATGCTGCGTTACAAACTTTACTGGGTGCATGCAAGTCAGTGTGCCCATTAAAACATATTCAGGTAACAGCAGTGACATTTCTCAAAGGTTGGTATTGAAAAAGCTCAGTAAACAAGGATAGTCTGCATCTTGGTTTCCCACGCGTAATGAAGTACAATATGTCCTATTTCTTGCCAGCCGCAACGGCAGAAATTGAATTTGCACCATTATCAGCTGGAGAGCAACTTAGAGAAGGTCATGGAACGAATTTGTGAGGGGAACTACATTTTCGTAACAGACTGCCCAGTCTTCAGGAAAGAACTGACTACATGTCCGTCAGACATCGCCTCAGTTGCTGTAGGCAGCAGTTCTCTTTCCTTCCCAGTGAGGAAGAACTCGCCCTATTTGGGAGCCATCAACTATCAGTGAGTGCTTGGAAAAATACCCATATTTTAACATTTACTAACTAATACTTGAGACAATATTTTAAGTTGGAGTGTAGTAGAAAGAGATATTGTGGTCTTGATAGCCGATAAGGGTGAATCGAAGTGAGTATGGAGCACGGCCGAAACGTAATGGCGGCAGGAAATGGGATATCCCCGAGAAAACCTACTGACCATCGGCATCGTCCGTCACGATTCTCACATTCTAAAACCCGGGAGTGACCCAGTCGGGAATCAAACATGTTTGGTCTATGTGGGAAGTGGATAGTCTGACCACTACACCACCGCATCCGCTAATAGTTTAAGATATAACTATATTTTTTTATAACAGAACTTAAAAACATCCAAAGATTTTGCAGATCATTTATTAGAATTATCGTCATTGTGGTAAAGAATAAAAAATGGAAATGCATAGATTATTAAATTTGTGTGGTTTTTTTTAGTGATAAATGTGAGTACTTAGGGCACGTCATTAATGCTGCAAAC
Organism: Clitarchus hookeri; assembly: GCA_002778355.1. Taxonomy (NCBI): domain Eukaryota; kingdom Metazoa; phylum Arthropoda; class Insecta; order Phasmatodea; family Phasmatidae; genus Clitarchus; species Clitarchus hookeri. Next base: position 116,085 of record NQII01004314.1, on the reverse strand, counting down.
GTCAGTTGGATCATAAAATTTTTAATGTAAGGTCCCTAATTAATTAATGTGATAAACAAATAAACTAATTTATTACTATTATATTTATATAAATATTGATGTATAAATGATACACAGAGGTAACCAAAGTCATGGGATAGCAATATACAGATTTACAGATGGCAGTAATATCAGGTNGTATAAATGATACACAGAGGTAACCAAAGTCATGGGATAGCAATATACAGATTTACAGATGGCAGTAATATCAGGTACAAAATATATAAATGGGCAGTGCATTGGTTGGGCTTTCATTTGTAGTCAAATGATTCATNGGCAGTAATATCAGGTACAAAATATATAAATGGGCAGTGCATTGGTTGGGCTTTCATTTGTAGTCAAATGATTCATGTGAAAAGTTTTATGACGTGATTATGGCCGCACGGCGGGAATTAAAAGACTTTGAATACGGAATGGTAGTTGGAGATAGAGGCATGGGACATTCCATTTAGGAAATGGTTCGGGAATTCAACATTCCGAGAGCCACAGTGTCAAGAGTTCGCCGATAATTCCTAATTTCCGGCATAACCTCCCACCATGGAAAACGCACAGGCCTACCACCTGAACTTAATGACCGAGACCAACGATGTGTGCGCAGAATGGTCAGTGTTAACAGACAAGCAACACTGCTTGAAATAACTGCAGGAATCAATGTGGGACGTANGTGCGCAGAATGGTCAGTGTTAACAGACAAGCAACACTGCTTGAAATAACTGCAGGAATCAATGTGGGACGTACGACAGACGTGTCCGTTAGGACAGTGCGGCGAACTTTGGCTGTACTGGGCTATGCCAGCAGAAGACCGACTCGAGTGTCTTTACTAACAGCACGACATCGCCTTCACTGCCTTTCCTGGACTCGTGACCATATCGGTTGGGCCCTAGACGACTGGAAAACCTTGGCTAGGTCAGATGAGTCTTGATTTCAGTTGGTAAGAACTGATGGTAAGGTTCAAGTGTGGCGCAGACCTCACGAATCCATGGAACCAAGCTGTCAACAAGGAACTGTGCAAGGTGGTGGTTGCTCAATAATGGTGTGGGCTGTTTTTACATTGAATGGACTTGGTCCTCTGGTCCCACTGAACCGATCATTGACTGGAAAAGGTTATGTTCAGCTACTTGGAGACNATGGAATGGACTTGGTCCTCTGGTCCCACTGAACCGATCATTGACTGGAAAAGGTTATGTTCAGCTACTTGGAGACTACTTGCAGGCATTCATGGACTTCATGAACCCAAACAACGATGGAATTTATATGGATGACAATGCACCATGTCACCGGGCCACAACTGTTCGCGATTGGTTTGAAGAACATTCTGGACAACTTAATCGAATGATTTGGGCACCAAGATCTCCCGACATGAATCCCATCGAACATTAATGGGTAATAAATGAGAAGTTAGTTCATGGACAAACTCTTGCACCGGTAACACTTTCGCAATTATGGACGTCTATAGAGGCAGCATGGCTCAATATTTCTGCCGGGGTCTTCCAACGACCATGTCGAGTTGCTGCACTTCGCCGGGCAAAAGGAGGTCCGGCACGATTTTAGGGGGTATCCCATGACTTTTGTCTCCTCAGTGTATGATTCATGTTTTTTTACATTAACGAATAATAATATATAAATGGAAATCGGAATAAATATATACTAGGAGATTTAATTTAAATAGAAATTTCAAATTTTCAAGTAAAATGTACACAATTATTTCTATACTGATGCTGTTTTAAGTTACAATCATTAAATTTAATGTACACTTGTGCACCATAGAAGTTGTAATGGTTCAGACGAATTTAAGTATATAAACAATAATACCCGAAAGTAAATGTGAAATAAAATTGTATAGCAAAATATATAGGTTCTAATACAATTTCGTAGACAAAGTTCACTTTTTTAGGTAAATTGTTGTGGTCTTAAACTCAATTCTGGTTTTATTATTAAACATACCACTATGCCAAATTAATAGAAAATTATTCACAATTTTCACTTAAAAGGTTAATATTTAACATTTATTATTACATTAATTAACTACACCATAAGAAAAAATGTCTCATCCTCAATACCATCCTTCTAACATCTTCCTTCCTCTCCATAGTTGGACAAGATGAACAGTCCCGTCAGCAGTAGGCCAGGGTGGAGTCAGACAGCTATTGTGCCTTGCAGGTTAATGAAGATGATGCAGATAGGCGACGTCGCGAGGCTGTGGAAGAAGTGGATCAGCGCAGAGTCCATTGCACCGCAAGAAACGGAGAGCATAACCATGATGCACATCGCTCCCTGCGTTGTGAGCCTGACCTTGGGCATCGCGACTTCCGCCATCTGCCTGCTGGCGGAGTGGTGCGTCGACAAGAGGACATCTGGAGTCGCCTGAGCACGGGTGGTATCCGCACCTAGTGTGTGACACCTTTCCCAGGACCTCTGGAAAGACCACGCACTGCACTAATGACACCATATGTTTCTCTAGCCACACTATCCCATGCTCTTGTCATGTCAGCACCACTTCTGGCCAAACCATTCTGTGTAGTGTAATAAATAAAACCACATAAATGGTTATGCATTCAAAAGGTGACCAAATTATTTAGAAAAAAAAAATAATGAAGATTATACTTTCAAGAAAATTCAGAAAACAGTAAAGCCACTTTAATGGCTTATTGTGTGTTATTGAAAAACGACACCAAATTTATGAAATACATTTCCATTTAAAGTAAAAGTTAATTTTTTTTAATTTATCCTATAAATCCAGTCAATAATTTGACTAAATGTCTAAACTAAAAAAAAAATAGTTTTATTTATCATTTAATTTTTTTTACTGAATAATCTAAATAATGTGATAAAATTTTTAACTATATATTTTTTCCGAATGTAAGATTAAATAAAGTGTAAATTTAATTAAAAGTATTTTCATTAACTGTATTAATGAATTTTGTATCCAGTTAAAGTATAGCAAATATCAAATATAACTAAATGTATTAAACATTAAAAAATAATCGAAAATAATTTGTATGCTATTAGAAACTATTAGAACCACATTCTTTATTATCTGTTTTCCTATGCCAGTAAAACCATTTTTATACATTAACTTTAATATAGATTCACTAATGTTATTTCATGCTTTTCAAATTTTGCAGATATATGTATGAAAAACAATGTATGAAGATGTTAAAAAGAGACTGTAAATATTTAATTTTTATCTCAGAATTATGTGGTGGTAATATTTAACCTGTCAATAAATATATATTACAATTTTTCTTCGCTATTTCTTGTTAAAATACTGATTATGAAATATTTATCTAAATTAAATATTCTAAAATATTTATAGTATTTAAGGTTGGGATTGTTTAAATACTTGTATAATTGTAAAATCTTCTATGGCTTTTTAGATTTTAGAAGAAACCAAGCTATTGGAGCGTAAAATTTTAATTTGTAATAATATTAAAGTAGAAAAATATACCAAAATTAAATGTGTTATTTTTAGCCTTATATTTACATTTTAAAAAGCTTTACACATTATGGAAAATATATACTGACCTATTATAAATATAATAACACATTTAAAAAAAATCATTTTATTATAAATTTGATGCTTTGTAAAGATTTAGTAGAAATGGTTACAGTAAATGTTTACATAAGAATTACGCATACATATATGTATTATCATGCTTTAACTTCTTCAGGTTTATCATTGATTTTGTCATGCTCTTCATTTTCATACAACTTACATTTTTAATGGTCTTCTAGAAAAAAGTTTTTACTATTTCAAAAAATAAATGTCAATTAAAAAATCACAGTTTAGATATTATATCCTATGGTCAGTCAGCCAATGGCCCAAAATGCTTCAAATTTCTCGTTATACTGGGTACTGAAAAAACTTGGTACCAAATAAGTGCCCAAGTTTTGACAAATTAAATTATTTTTTTAAGAGACAAGACACTAAGCAAATAATGAGGGAAATCATTTATTTGCCAACGACGGTGAAAATTCATCATCACAAAGAGGAAAATTTAATTTAAATTGCCATAATCTCTAATGTAAAACTGGAAACACCAACACTAAAAATTAAAACAATAATAAATCACCTCATTTTTGTGTGGAATTATTAGTATTTGTGTTCTATGTAATAGTGTCCTATGTATACCCCAAGAGGATATGTCAACCTTTTTTTCCGTTTGATGGCGTAAGTATTGTATAAAACATGTAAAATAAAGAAATAAAGTGCACATTCTTATTTTGCAATTGATTTTTATGTCATACAATAAAGAATTTGTGTTCCTGTTATGATTTCGACAATTTCGAGATAAGTCAACCCCTGGGCATTTATCTGACAGTGCCTTCTGTCAGAACATTTGGAGCCTTGGTTTTTATTCGTGTGGTGAGTGTGGTGGGGGAGTTTTATCGTCGTTCAGAGAGATTTAGTTTGAAAATGAAGAAGAGCTTCCTTCTTTCCATTTACCACTCCCACTGATTGTTAATGGGGACAGGATATAGGTATGCTTGTTTTAATTAATTAGAGTTTAAATTTTGATCTACCTGTCAGGTTTCACCCCTGGCGAATCACTGTCCTGGTTCCTCGCACATGGAAAACATGGTGGACAATGTCGATAATCACCACATTCCATCGCCTCGCCACCGACATTGCGCGGGGAGAACATTTGGCTACAACCTCCTCTTGCCATTTTTTCCCGGCAAAGTAGATTCTGTTTCAAAGGTGGAGTCAATGTGCATATGTTACATTTTTATGATATTTCAAACAGTAATAATGATTATATTTTGCTCTAACACGAAAACTAAATTAATATAAGTGGCTATTAATACCCCTGGCTTTCGCGGGCGCCTAAACTCTCTCATTCAAACACACATGTACTCTTTAACACTTCCTCTATAAACCACAATATTGTTATCTTACATATGTCATTTAGCTTTAGCTTTAAGGTCAGCCATTTTCCAGTGCTATTTTCACATGGTTTTGATACGAAAGCCGCTACAAGTAGAAGGAAGCTAGGTACTTGCAATGCCAGGAATGCTCCTGAATCCGTTATGTTTCTCTGCTTCCAATTTTTCGGTGTTGTTAAGGCATGCTGCATAGGGTATCCGAATGATGTTTAAGTATCTCTTAAGACCTCTTTTTCATTGTTAGTGTAGTCCTATGACATTTTTTCCCTTTCAGTTAAGATCTTACGTTGAGTGTTCAGGTACATTGGAAAGGAACGAAGTAGAAGAGAAGTAGGGTAGGCGTCCTTGACGCCTCTGGAGTTAAAAATCCCCAGCCTGTTTTTCTACAGATAGTTTTGAAAGTAATGAAAATGCCTTTGTTGTGGAAAACAGCATCTCTGTGAGGTTTAAACAGTTAATAATTTGGGTGCTGAGACTGTAATAATGGTAATATAATTAATAACGAAAGTTTGCAGTACGCAGTGTCCAATGTGTTGGTGGCATACACAACTTGTGTCAAGACATTATCAGCGAGTAATAGTGTACGAAAACCAAACCGCAGTGATCGGAATCGCCGAATATTGAAGAGGATTGTCGTCGTAGAGCTAATGCGATACGTGATGACTTAACTCAATAACCATCTTGAACAATCTGTTTCTGCAATCACAGTCCAATGCGAGGTGCACATATAATTTTCGTGCAGATGTATATATTATTTTGATAACCACATGTATGTGATTAAGTTTTCTTCTCGATTTCGGTGCAAGAGAACGTTATTGTATCATTTGCCAGGATCTCTGTTAGAATAAAAATTAAGGCGTGCACGAACCTGAAATTTCTCTTGAAACTGCTGTCCGAACTATGTAAACTTGAAGGACTGGAGAGCAAGAAAATGCCAGGTGTTTAGAAGACCATCGCATGGTTCTGCAACAGGAATGTGTGTTAGGACAAACTTGTCATCTTGGACTTAAAGGTTACTATTATGAATTGGTAAGAAACACAAATATCTCACTGTCACACCACTTTTTGTTATGGGTAATGTGAAAAGTAAAAAAAAATTTAATAACTATTTCAAAAAACCTTTTCTTTAATACTCTTCCATGGCCAGTAATTTCATTATACGCCAATCATTGCTTACTTTGTCATACATTTGTTTACAAGCAAGAACTTTTTAAAGATTAATATTACAATTTCTAAATTAAATCTGAGCTAATTCCGCCACAAAGACGTTTTTATTAGTTTTAAAACCATCTGTAAAGAGACAGGTTGGGGATTGTTTTACTCCAGAGACACCAATTACGCCCACCCTACTTCACTTCTGCTTCGTTCCATTCCAAGGCACCTGAATCCTCCACGTGAGGTATTAACTAAAAGGAAAAGAAATTGCTTAGGAATACACTAACAATGAAAAAAAGGTGTTATGAAATACTTAAATATCAATCGGATACCCTCTGCAGTATGCCTGATCAAGCGCTGGAAAATTGGAAGTAGAGGTAAATAAGAGATTCTGAAGCACCCCTGGCAGTGCAGGCATCTAACATCCTAGAACCGCTAGAGGCTACCGCATAAAAACCGGTTTTAGCATGGGAAAATAGCTTTTGAAAATGTCTGATCATGAAGAAAAATGTAAATGATCTATATAAGTGTTTGAGAGAGAGAATTAAGGCCCTGTGTAAGCTGACTACTTAGTGATTTGCAGAATCAGAGTTACGTATTCTCATTAATAGCCAAATATGATGTATACTCCTCATTACTGCTCAGAATGCCATAAACAAAGTGACAAATGCACACTGACTCCGCCCTTGAAGCAGGATCAAGTTGGACGGGAAGTAGAGGGAAAGAAGGGGCTATAGCCACATGTTTTCCCTGCGCGATGTCGGTGGAGAGGCGATAGAATATGATGATTATCGGCAACGTCCACTGTGTTTACCATATGCGAATAACCAGGACAGGGATGCGCCAGGGGTGGAAGCCGAGAAGAAGATCATGATGGGAGGGCGAATTTATTGCACCTTGTATACCTTCACCCTCTCCTCATTAATAGGCAGTTGGAGTATTAAATGGAAAGAAGGAAGCTCTCTTTTAGTTTCAGACTAAATCTCTCAGAACGACGATAAAACTCCCGCACCACCCTCTCCACACGATTAAAAACCAAGGCACAGCATTTTCTGAGAGAAGGCACTGCCACATAAATGCCCAGGTGATTACTTATCTGGAAACTGTAGAAATATTAACAGGATCGCAAATTCTTTATTGTATGACATTTTTTTTTTTCAAAAAATCAATTGCAAATTAAGAATGTGCCATTTTTTTTTCTTTATTTAACATGTTTTGTACAATGCTTAGGCTATCAACCAGAAAAAAAGACTATCATATCCTCTTGGGTATACACAATACACTAATACACAAAANACAATGCTTAGGCTATCAACCAGAAAAAAAGACTATCATATCCTCTTGGGTATACACAATACACTAATACACAAAATACAAATACCAATAATCCCATACAAAACTGTGGTGGTTTATCACTATTTATATTGTTAATTTGGTTGTCTCCAGTTGACAGAAGTTATTATGGCAATTTAAACTTCATTTTCCTCTTTGTGATCCTGCATTTTCACCTTCGTAGGCAAATAAATGATATCCCTCAATTTGCTTATAGTCTCTTTAAAAAAATTTCAATGTACATAATTCTGGGCACTGATGCAGTAGTGAGTTTATTCAGGGCCCAGTATAACGAGAAANGAAAAAAATTTCAATGTACATAATTCTGGGCACTGATGCAGTAGTGAGTTTATTCAGGGCCCAGTATAACGAGAAAGTTGTAGCATTTTTGGCCATTGACTGACTGGCCATAGGATATGATACCTAACCTTTGATTTTTTAAATTTAACATAAATTTTTCATGAACTAGTAAAAACCATATTCCTAGAAAACCATTAAAAATATAAGTTGTATAAACATGAAGAGCATGACAAAACCTATGAGACAAACATGCAGAAGTTAAAGAACGATAGTAAATATATGCATGCATAATGCTCATGTAATCATTACCAAATCAACACACAAGTTTACATTTACTGCAACCATTTCTACTAAATATTCACACATCATCACATTTAAGATAAAACTTACATGTTTTTTCAATGTGTCATTATATATTTGATAGGCCAATAAAGATTATCTTTCATGTCTAAAGCTTTTTAAATTTTTTAAGGTACTCCTAAAAATATAAAAAATATTTTTATTTAATTTTGGTAATTGTTTTTATTTAACATTATTACAAGTACAATATTTGTGCTCCAATCACTTGGTTTTTTTTAAATTCTAAAAAGCCCTACCAGATTTTACGATAATGTAAATATTTAAACAATTCAAACCATAAATACTATAATTATTTAAAAAGAATTAGTCGAGTTAAATATTTAATAATTGCTATTTCAATTGGAAAAAGCGGAAAAAACACTTATTTTATATTTATTTGTTGACAGGTTGGACATTATCCTCGCATAATTTTGAAATAAACATCAAATATTTACATTCCTTCCGTACCCTCTACATTAATTACTTTTCATCTATTTATTTGTAAAAATTGAATATCATTATACAACATTAGTGAACGTATATTATGGTTGAAGTATAAGAATAATTTCAGAGACTTAGATAAATAGATACAAAAAATATGTGTGTTCTAGTAGTTTTTAAATTATAAATACTTTATATCCTACCTGGATACAAAATTCATTATTACATATAAAGAAATTAATATTTTTTATTAATTGAAAACTTTTTTTTACATCTTTTCAGAATTACAATACCGTTAAAAATGTTATGATGTATTTTAATTCAACCAAAAAAGAACTTAAATAAAACATTTCATTTTTTTTATAAATTATGTTTAACCTTTAGGTCAAATTATTAGCTGGAATAACTGGATAAATAAAATTAGATAACCTTTTCCTTTAAATGGGAATTTATTTTATAGATTTGGTATCTTTTTAATAACACCTATTGAGACATTAAGTTAGCTTTATTATTATTTATGAGTTTCCATGAAAGTATGCTCTTCATTAACTATTTTTCTAAATAATAAGGGCACCTTTTAAATGCATTACCATTTTATGTGGTTTTATTTATTACACTACACATAATGGTTTGGCCAGAAGTGGTGCTGTCATTACTAGAGCATGGGATAGTGTGGCTAGAGAAACTTATGGTGTGATTAGTGGAGTGTGTGGTCGTTCCAGAGGTCCTGGGCCAAGGTGTCACACACCAGATGCGCAGACCACCCGTGCTCAGGCGACTCCAGATATCCTCTTGTCGACGTGCCACTCCGCCAGCAGGCAGACGGCGGAAGTCGCGATGCCCAAGGTCAGGCTCACAACGCNTTGTCGACGTGCCACTCCGCCAGCAGGCAGACGGCGGAAGTCGCGATGCCCAAGGTCAGGCTCACAACGCAGGGAGTGATGTGCATCATAGTGATGCTCTCCGTTTCTTGCGGTGCAGTGGACTCTGCGCTGATCCACTTCTTCCGCAGCCTCGCGACGTCGCCTATCTCCAGCATCTTCATCAACCTGCAAGGCACAATAGCTGTCTGACTCCACCCTGGCCTACTGCTGACGAGACTGTTCAACTTGTCCAGCTATGGAGAGGAAAGAAGTGGTTAGAAGGATGGTATTGAGGATGAAACATTTTTCCTTATGGTCAATGTTTATTTATGTAATAATAAAATGTTAAATATTAACCTTTTATGTGAAAATTGTGAATAACTTTCTAATAATTTAGCAAAGTGGTATAAATAATGATAAAACCAGACTAGAAATGAAAAATACAACAATTTACCTATAAATCTAAACTTTTTCTATTAAATTACATTTTAAAAAAATTAATTTTTCTAGTTAAATTTTGTTACAAATATACCTGCATGTATTATTATTCAATATACTCAAATACGTCTTAACCATTGTACCTCCAATATTGCAAAATTTTATTTTAAATTCTATGATAGTAAATTAAAAAATTCATTTTTATTAAAATAATTGTATATATATTTCCTCTTTTAAAAATAAGCGTCTAATTTTAAATTAAATACAAATTTTGTATCTCCTACTATATATTTTTGTTAATTGAAACATTTAATTATAATTATTCATTAATATAAAGACACCTTTAAAATATTTTATTTATATCGCCATTTATATAAGTCTTATATAAATAAATTAGTTAATTTATTTATTACATTATTTTACTAAATTAAATAGAATTAAAAATTTAGAATGCAACTGACGTTTGTAGTGTTAATTCGTGTCCCACGTAATCAAAATTGTCACTATGAAACCCACGCATGTTAAATAATCTTGGCATTTCCCTAAATTTTTACTTTACCACAATGACGACAATTCTAAAAAATTATCTGCAAAATCTTTGGAAGTTATGATGTCTGCTGTAATTATATATACTTATAACTTAAACTAGTGGCGACTGCGGTAGTGTAGTGGTCAGACTACCCACATCCCACATTGGCTAACCATGTTCGGTACCCGGCAGGGTCACTCCTGGAATATTGCAGGTGGGTATTGTGCCAGACGATGCCGCTGGTTAGCAGACTTTCTCGGGTATCTCCGTATTCCGTCACTGCTCTATGCTCACTTAGTTTCACACTTATCGGCTCTCAAGACACCAATTTCTCTCTCCACACCAATCCAACATAAAATAGTGTCTCAAGCATTAGTTAATACATGTGAAAATACAGGTATTTTTCCAAGCACTCTGACTATCAACTACCGAGGGTTCATCCCGCTCAAGAAGGACACTGCGAAGGAAATTGAACTGCTGCCTACAGCAATTGAGGCGATGACTGCCGAACATGAAGTCAGTTCTTTCCTGAAGGTTGGGCCGTCTCTTACGAAGACGTAGTTCCCCTCACAGATTCGTTCATTGGTGTACTCTAAGTTGTCCTCCAACTGATAACGGTGCAAATTCAGCATCTGCAGTTGCGGCTGGCAAGAAATATGTAAACTTGTACTTTAAAACGCATGGGAAAATGTTACATAGGCTATCTNAGTTGATGGCTCCCAAGTAGGGCGAGTTCTTCCTCACTGCGAAGGAAATTGAACTGCTGCCTACAGCAACTGAGGCAATGACTGCCGAACATGAAGTCAGTTCTTTCCTGAAGGTTGGGCCGTCTCTTACGAAGACGTAGTTCCCCTCACAGATTCGTTCATTGGTGTACTCTAAGTTGTCCTCCAACTGATAACGGTGCAAATTCAGCTTCTGCAGTTGCGGCTGGCAAGAAATATGTAAACTTGTACTTTAAAACGCATGGGAAAATGTTACATAGGCTATCTNTTCTGCAGTTGCGGCTGGCAAGAAATATGTAAACTTGTACTTTAAAACGCATGGGAAAATGTTACATAGGCTATCTATGGTTACTGAGCGTTCTCAATACCAACATTTGAGAAATGTCACTGCTAGTACCTGCATATATTATAACGGGCACAACGACTGGCATGCGCTTAGTAAATTTGGTAATGGCGGAGGGAAAGTAGTCCGAAATATGAAGTTGAATTATAGTTTTTATGTTAACAATTGTGAATAATAAAAGAAAATTGAATTAAATTTTTTAATGTATAAAATTGCAAAGGTTATAAAGATTTGTAAAATTTTTATTTCATAAAAATTTAACATTTTCAATTGACAGACACGTGAATAACGTAAGCAGGTCCATTACAATGATTATATTACACATGGAGTAAGAATACACGATGGGTATACAAGTAGATATCAAGCAGGGCTTTTTAAAGTATTCAGTTTACTGTAATCAGTCTATACCTCGTGCATTTAAGCTGATAGTAAAAATGTCACATTGTCACCCGCTTACCTTGCATGAAACAATAATACCATGTTCTGAGTCTAATCCACAATCTCAAAACAATGAGTCTAAACAATTAAGAATTAATTTTAAAGCTATTATTTACAACAAATTTTTAGGCCATTTGTGCGTGAGGTAAAATTTTAGCATACCCCAAGGTAAAACCCTAACTTCACTCTCAAGGTGACACGAATCCATAATGGCTGATGTCAAGGTAATTGATCCCGGTAAGGTGACTTCTACTACAACGTGGGAAAGTCAATGTTTGGAAAATGGTAATTTCCACTAGGTAGAAACTAGTGTCGGCAAGGAACTAGATTTATTCAATTTTCTACAGAAAATAAATATGGTTATTGCAATAATCATAAATAAAATTCCAAATAAACTCGTAAATAAGTAAAATTACTCACTTTTACAATTCTAATGGCTTAAAAATTTTATTAATGGGTACCTTTTAGAATACTACGCACCTAGTGGCGGAAAATTTCCCTATGCAAAATCTCTCCCATAAGAAATCACAATCTTTTCTTAAAACGGGTAGAATTAACCTTAATCTGCTCCACATTTCACAAGCTTGAATACTTTCTTTGGATGTATCAACTCACACTACTATTGGTGTTTATATTTAGCGTATATACCACTGCCGTTGTATGTAACGAGAGGTATTAAAGAATTCGGGGGTATTTCAACTCGCGTTTACCTTGGTCATCTCGATGCTGGAATCCCCTCGGAAGTAGCCGACAACGTAGGGGGTGGAGTTGACGAGGTCAGAAAATGCCTCGTAGCTGTGAGTTCGCGTCTGTACCGCCAACCGCGACATGAGAGTGGCTGAGTAGATGCTGAACACCAAGAACCCCGTCAGCTCAGTCACCATCAACATAACACACCAGGAGGAACGGCGCTGAGTCCCTGCGACACCTGCAGGCATATATCGGAACTAACATTGCAGCATAGTTGCTTTCAACCACGAGTAAAAGAGATCATATACAGACTGTAACAAAACGAAATACTCAGACGTGTAGAGATGTTAGAAGACACAAAAAAACGGACATTTTGATAATAACCATAGCTCGGGTATTGATAATCGAAGTCCTTTTCTGAGGTAAATAAGAAAGAAAATAATGCCGTTAATTTTCAATTTTATTGTAATCATCCCTTACAAAAACTGCCTATATGTCCTGCCTCCTGCTTCAATGCAATTCAGCCAAGAGCTACCATTGCTTGTCGTACATGTTTAAAGATCTCGAGCATGTGATGTATAGATGAAGCAGCTGCAGGAAACTGAGCGACGAGCCTTTACTTCGACTCAATTGGAAACTCACACACCAGGTTTTTCAAGTAGAGTGAGGTTAGGAGAACGAGCAGGCCTTGAAATGGGACCACCGCAGTCATTCTATTGCTCACCGAATGTATGGATTAAATGATCAAGGATTCACGAGATAAATTAGGAGTTTCACTGTCCTATTCTCACCTCATATATATGACATAATTAGTAATTTGAAATCTGTTCATTCTGAGGGAATAAAGATATGGTTTTTAAACTTTGTTAAACATCCATTATAAATAAATTACAACATTTTATTAGATACATTGTGTTGGGTTTCAAACTGGCGGGTACGGAAAATAAATATAGTTGCTGTGAAAACGCGGATTCTTTATTAATTAATATAATATAATAAGTTTAATTTCAAAAGTTTTTTTGTACCTTGTTGGCAAAATGCGCAGGACACGTCAAACACCACTGAAAGTTTGGTCACCCCTCGTTCAGGCAGCAACCACAGAATCATAAATCGCGCTAAAGTGGCGCCTACAACCGTTGCCAACATCATGGCGACGAATCCACTGAGATCAGATACGAATGATGTGGTCGGCCACCGGATGTAGGCGTAGAAGCTGCAAGCACAACAAGTCTGAGGGGAAACCAAACTTACATTTACCTAAACATGGATTACTTGATTTTTCTGAACGCGTCGGTCTGTTTAAATATATTTAAGTTGATTGGTGTTATACCAAGCATAGCTACTCATTACGTAGAATAGTAGGGGAATCGTGAGTGAGAGAGAGAGACAGACCGACTATTAAATTCATCTCTTGCCAGATAAACTGAGAAATCACAAAGATACTAAAAGTTGAACATGATTTTGATTTGTTTGTGTTAGGGAGAATATATTATAAATAAAACACTTCAAAACTCGTTTTTAATAGAAATTACCTACACTTATCCGATGATGAAGCTCGTTTCAAACCATTGAAATACCACACCATGTAAGACGTGTTTGGTCATTTCTTAAATATGCCTTGTGCATATTACAAATGTTTTAAAATAATGTTTTCTGTAAAGTTTATTATTTTTGGTAAAATTAAAATTTTACTTCCATTTTATTTATAAATTTTAATATTTAATTTGCAAAGAATGTGAATAAAAGCCGAAATAAAAAAAATGTGGGTTGGGAATGCATAATAAGAAATAGTTATCCTACAAAATATTATTGATCTGAGTGACCTACAAATGCGGTGCGTTGTCCCATTGGTGTAATTTTCTGGCTATGTCTGCATAAGGCGGAGGAATATAATGACAGCATGGCTACAGAACAGTTGGAAGTGACAATCATTAGACTACAACATAATCTCACCTTCTTTTCCAGAAGATGTATGTGAAATCGGCCACCAGGGACCTTCCTCCTGTCATTGTGATGCCACTTATCGCCACGTCAGTTTCGTTTCTTTGCAGCATCCCTGTGATACCAGTCCATGAGCCATTTTCTGTCATCATTCCTAGTTCTTTGTCTGGAGATTCGCAAAACTGGGTGCTGTAGCAAAATATGAAGTAAAACATGTAAAAAAAAATGGTGAGTTGTCAAACCGAGACAGCATCGAGAAAAGAAAGCTGTGAATAAAATATACGAGTTATTTTCTATAGAGGCAATCCGTTTAGTATCTGCGGCCATCATGATTTTAGCGTATTATAGTGAGTAGATCACCACTACGCAAAGAAATTATTGAACTCTAATGATTGATCACTGACGCATTATATGTATCGCTTTTAAAACCACTTACGCGATTACTTGCCTTTTACTCGGATAGAATGTGATTATCCTGTATTGTGGCCTGCACGATCGCCAGACCTCATCTCTTAGATTTTCGCCGTTGTGTGTATTAACGTGTACTTTGATTACATTATGTATCACATGTGGAACTTTAGAATGTTTTGATTACTGCCTTCATCACAGCAGTATTGTGTAGTTGGTGCAGTGCACCACACACATTCATTTGCTAGACTTATGTAGTCCGCTTAGATCGAACGGTTGGCCATAATACAAAATTACCTGTATATTTTGTTCTTAAATTTTACCTCTCTTCGCAATCCCGTTGTTACGATACGTTTTTTTACATGGTCGATATGTTCCTCTTTAACGTTATATTATTGAATACATGATTAGTATAAAGCAGTTAAGCAGGTTTCATTTTACTAACTCATGACTATAGAACGTAATTTCAAAATACAATTTTTTCGATTTTTAAATAGCATATTTATTTAGTGAAAACAGATGGTGTTTACATACGTTGAAAACTAAGTGTTTGAATGGACTATATGAGAAATACAATTCATAATGATGGGCAGTAAAGAGGTTTCCCTCACTCTTAAAAACCAACACTTTACCATAAAAAAATCATATCGTTAAATAAACGATATTTCCAGAAACGGAGGTTTGTAAACTACAATAGATTGTGTGGCGAATTTGTATTGGGAAGCAATATGGCAATAAAGGAAATTTAGGGACGCTATTATCGTGGATTCCCACTTCTCTACTATGGAGAATCCCGGTCCCCACATAACAGTGATTTCTTATGTGGAAAACCCATAAAAGCCTTCCTAAAGACATAAAATATGAAACCATGTCATTACTGCGCCAAGCAGACAAGCATGAATTCTCCGCCTACGGTGGGGTTTAGAGGGATAACACAAGACGATCTTTTTCTTTAATTTTAACGTTGTAACGGCTGCAGACATCAGAATTGGCGACTGGAATGACACCTCTATTTCACTCACTCAGTAGAGACATGAAACTAAAATAAAGGCGACAAATTGAAACTTAATTTAAGAATGTAAGTCTCAAATTATTTCCTCATTTTTTTTATTTCAAGTTAAGAAAAAATGAGGTAATATTCTCTTTTAATGGAGAGTCAGGAACACTCATCTTCATGAGTCAGTCGAAACAGAACAGCGCCGCAGTAGGTCACTTATTATGCATGTCACTCAAAAACTCGCAAACGCTATACAATTACGAAAGCAGGAGGGACGTCATTCCCTCATGGCACCCTAATGACCTCCAACATCGATGTCTTGAGGATCATACAGGACGCAACGGTATCAGCTGTAGGCTAATTGGAATGCGTATGGTTAAACGATAATAATGCCAGGAGCGCGATACGAAAGTTCGACAATATGTCAGAGCTCGGCAATTTTAGATATTATATTTTGTTCAGTGAAGAGATTAAGGCATCTCTCAATAACGAGGGCTTGAAAACCGATAAGGGTGATTGAGATGAGTATGAAGCATCGCCGTACAAGACAACCTCTTGTGACAATCTGGCAGTGATCCGGCCTGTGACTGAACCCGGTTCGCCTTGGTAGGAAGCGAGCAGTCTAACCGTTCAGCCACCACGCCCCCCTCCTACCGTCTTGGGTTTCCAACATAAAATTACCACGTGTTTCTGATGCGGAAGCCGTCAAAAGTTAGGGTGTGATAGTATGGACCATTCTGAAGGGAAAACATTTATAAATATAAGCTGTATTCGCAATGGAGTCCGTTATACAGATATGCGACACTCACGGCGTTTGCCATGTTGGCCACTTAAATGCGCACATCACTTGCGCAGAGATGCGCACACCTCTTGCGCAAAGAGATGCCCTGCTGGGTCTTNTAAATGCGCACATCACTTGCGCAGAGATGCGCACACCTCTTGCGCAAAGAGATGCCCTGCTGGGTCTTATACGTGGTTCACGGCCAAGTGAGCACTTATGAGACCCTAGTTACTTTTTCCTTTCAGCAATTTTTATTTTTAAAACAAATTTTTTAAATAAATAATGCCATGCAAGTAATAAAGACAGTGTGTATATTCCACCATACTCCTAAGTTAACGTCTAAAGGTACAATAAAATATATTTATCGACTATAATTTCAAATGAGAGTGTTTTCAAAAGTGCGCAGTTAACCGTAAATAGCCTTTACCGGTCTGGATTGCCGCAGTTAGGCTGGAACACTGGACTTGAGTAGTTATTATTCTGTGATGTGATGCCACGAGTATTCACACATGCAGAGTATGCCAACATGGTGTTGAGGTACCGGTAACGTCAAATGTACGCTCCCGATTACATGTCAAATACGCTGTAAAATATTTTCTCGGAAACTTCCTAAACTGTAGTGGAATTTTTTAACCAGTATATTGAATGGATATAATATCACATGTCAGACTGCAAATATAGGAATTGTGAACGTCCATACTATACAAGGTTGTGGACTTCCCTACGCATTTGACTGTTTCGTGAGCGGAAGTAGGAACGCTACCATCTGCTTATGGTAGCGTTCCGCACTCGCTCACTATTCGTATACTGTGACATAGTTATTTTACGTATAATTTCTTACAACTGCAATCTGATTAATATGAGCATATGTCGGTGATGGACTATTATGTTATGCTTTCTTTATTGTATACATTTTGTTTGCAGGGTATGATTAGTAATCCATTTTAGCGGATTATTAGGAATTGNTTATGCTTTCTTTATTGTATACATTTTGTTTGCAGGGTATGATTAGTAATCCATTTTAGCGGATTATTAGGAATTGGTTTTTTTTGGTCGCTCTCATAATAGTCTGGCACCGACATATGCTTATATTAATCAGATTAATATTTGTAATGTTCTATGTTGGATGAATTTTGCCGTTCATGTGTGTGTTATAAACAAGACTGATGTTATTTCTATTTNTTATGCTTTCTTTATTGTATACATTTTGTTTGCAGGGTATGATTAGTAATCCATTTTAGCGGATTATTAGGAATTGTTTTTTTTTGGTCGCTCTCATAATAGTCTAGCACCGACATATGCTTATATTAATCAGATTGATATTTGTAATGTTCTATGTTGGATGAATTTTGCCGTTCATGTGTGTGTTATAAACAAGACTGATGTTATTTCTATTTTCAGCTTTATCTCGGTCTCCTTTGTAAATATAGTATAATGTTTTCCATTCTGAGTGAACCATTATTCCACCTCCTAATATACGTTCTTTTTTCCCTGAAAAACCTGATAGAATCATCTTATCCTTTGTCCTCGGGGCTGCGTTTTGGTCATGCTGACGTCACAGTGACCTTGCATTTCATTAATTATCCCTCTGATTTCATCATGGTTAGATACTCGAGGTATTGTGACACCAGATTTAACATAGTTAAACAGTTCTCCCTCATTTTCTTTACCTAAGATTATTAACGTTTTCTGTACCTGAATTGGGTTACATCAATAAAAATGCGTTTAAATGCTTTAAATATATATAATAAGTATTGAATTGAAAATATGTTTCTACCAACTTGGGGAATAGGCAATTTTCACACCTACATTCGCAATGTACATCTTTAAGGTTGGCGAAAGCATCGTTTATCTATACTTTTTGTTTTATATAATTTAAATGTCGCCCAACTTTTTCCAAAATAGTTAATGTATTTCCAAACCCTTGTTTATCCGAGAAAACCTCTTGCAGTGAAATGCATTGACCAAAAACATGATAATACTGTGTCTTTTAATTACCTTTTTAACACATAATAAAACAAAATTAAATACTTACGAAACATTAAGCTTAGTTCCAATAGTATTCCACATGTCAAGGTAGAGGCCCTCCACCTTATGTATATTAAGTGATTAAAAAAGGGTGTTAGCTGATGGCTGAAACAATATACAAGCAACCACGTATTACGAACAGTTTGCCAGTCGGAAATAAACAATAATATTAAAAATAACACTTAAATGTTTCAAAATATGAGAAAACTATTCCGTTGGGTATAACTTCCTCNCGAAACATTAAGCTTAGTTCCAATAGTATTCCACATGTCAAGGTAGAGGCCCTCCACCTTATGTATATTAAGTGATTTAAAAAGGGTGTTAGCTGATGGCTGAAACAATATACAAGCAACCACGTATTACGAACAGTTTGCCAGTCGGAAATAAACAATAATATTAAAAATAACACTTAAATGTTTCAAAATATGAGAAAACTATTCCGTTGGGTATAACTTCCTCATCACCTATGTGAATAAATGAAAGTAATTTTGACCAGTAACCCAATGGCATATATATATATCTCTTAGTAAAATATATTTTCTTTAAAGTAGAGCAGACGTAATTTACAGACAAATTTCAGTATGAATATTCAAATACTTCCTGAGATATGTTGTAGGACTGTAAAACATTTTGTTTGAAGGTGGCACATTAAAAAATATTGTACGATTGTAGTTAATGTTTAGTGAATTTAATGTAAGCAGTAGGTACTTAAACACGCCAATTTTTGTTTAAATTGATGTATTGCTACTCTAGATAAGACTACAAAGATAAGACCACCACTAAAATGATAACAGACTGCCTTATTTAAATTCTGAAAGCTATACATAGCACTATTGGGAAGGAAAAAAAGTAGAAAATCTATAGAAATGTGAAAATTAATTTTCTATTTCTGGTTAAATTATCTTTCACCATGGTGGAATAAAGATGTAATAGTGAAATATATATATATTTCGTGCACATAGCAATTGCTTACAGCATATCAAGTCACATGAAAATAAAATTAATTTTTCCAGGTTCACACCATGTTTCACATGATATAACGAGACAGCAACTTTGGAAGTAAACACATTATCCTCTTANGTGGAATAAAGATGTAATAGTGAAATATATATATATTTCGTGCACATAGCAATTGCTTACAGCATATCAAGTCACATTAAAATAAAATTAATTTTTCCAGGTTCACACCACGTTTCACATGATATAACGAGACAGCAATTTTGGAAGTAAACACATTATCCTCTTAAAACTATTTGGTTCAGGCTAATTATAACTACATTTATGTAAAAAATATTCGGATTACTTTCAGTCATTACACCTTCGTATTCCGGGTCGCACTAACACACAAAATGGCAGATGCAAGAGACAACAAATCTGAGACTCTAATGTTCATGTAATCACTGCTAATGCTAACCCACAATGTTTAGTTTCAGTTGGTGAAATAATTAGTCTGCTGAAAAATACAGACCTAAAATGGTTGGGATTCCCGTTTTAGAAACAATTTTAGGTAATTAATTAAAGCACAATTTGAGTGTCAAAACAGGCATTTGTAGGCGTAAATGTGATGTCAAATTTTAGGTCTCAGCTGTTACCATATTATATTACATGCTGTGAAATAAGAATTTAAATATTTTAATTACAAACGTTCATTAAAGAAAGTCTTACCACTAAAAATAACTGAATGTTAGATGCTTAAACTGCTTTATAAGGAATAGTTTGATAGTAAATAAAATAAGAACAGGAAACAAAGGAAAAGTAATTTATTCAAGACGTAATGGTTTGACGTGTAATTATATACTTCACATAAAGCAATGAGAAATTATTGTAAAGCTTATGTTTTTTTTTTGTAAATGTATATCTATAAACGAGGAAACTGCATGTAAAATAGCTCCTCGACTTGTATAAATAATTCTGATCGTGGATGAAAAACATAATTCCAGAAAATCTATAACATGTCCAAAGAGAAAATATTTTAAGGAAATTAGCAATTGAATTCCTATAATGATAAAATGGACACGGTTGTTTTATTAAGGAATTTAATTAAATAAAATTTTATTGTAAAATGAAAGAAAATTTAATAGGGTAACACGTACTGAAATGACACAAATGTGTATATCCTTCCATAAAAGTACTGTAGTAGAATTGCTTTATTTGGCGCTATATGCCGTTCACGGTAGATTGAGTACTTATAAAAACCCTGTGAAAGATCTACTTGTATGCTCATTATGTATTATTCCGCCATATGTACAACTTATATTCCCATTGGCCTGAACACTTTATTCACCCGGCAGTTAAGAGATAATGTCAGATCATTTATTATAAATGTCTTAATTCTTACACATACAAGTATAGAAAAGATATATTAAGAGAAATAACTTCGGTATTCACAGTTGTTAACCTAACACTTTTAATAGAACGTTAAGACATGGAACCATTATGGAAGTGGGGCAGTGAAAGTTTTCAAAGTTCTTAACATGTAACATAGTAACATGGGGAATATTTGTATTAATTACCAATGTTTAGGCTGATAATTTTCTTCATCTTGAATCTGCATAATCCCATGTCTATGACATTCCTGTGGTACCAGTGGTGCCCAATTAGCATCAACACTTTCAAGCTACCTTAAAACTAAGTTCTCAAAATTTACACCTATCAGCCGACAATACACAATGATAGAGTCCTCGGTGAAATATTGGCAAGTGGAAAAATATTCAATTAAATTTAAGTCCCTGATACGGAAATCATGGATCAAGCGAATAACAATGGTATAACTTACAGTAGAGAGGCCAGCTTTGAGTGTGAAACCATGCATGTCTGAGCGACGTTCCCAGAACCCAACTAAGTAGCTCATCTGTGACAGCCGAAGCTGATGGACGAGCAATGGCCCAAACTTATGCACGTGGTACGCCTCCTTTACCACCAATGTCTCTGCGTGGCGATGCAGGAACAATACTCGGCTGTCCATTGGCAGGTACATCCCCTGCAAGAATTCCTCTGGGTTGGGCGATGCTATTAGCAGCTGGATCCAGTTTCTGAAGCCGGTCTCCTGCACCTATGGAACGAGCAGTCAAAGCACATCTGGAACAACCAGTAAAGTAAAGAAAGGCTAACCTAAATTCCTCGATAAGTATGAATTGGAGCATGTTTGTTGACCGCAGAAAGTTATCAAGCTATTACGAAATATAACATTCATAAGATGGTCAATAGCACTTTCCTGTTATGACGATATTCTTAACGGATGAGTAACCTTAATTAGGGAGAGGTTGGAGACATTACGTCTGGTTGCAACCTATCCAGGGCAATATTAAAATTATGGGTTTGTTTGTGTGTGTCTGTAGATTACATTTCACATTCCAGGAAAGGGACATATCCGATCTATCTTATTAAGACACGTTTCAGTCTCTACCTAGCCAAGTTTGGCCACACGCAAGAGTTGAAAGATAACTTACTCACAAACGTAGTAAGGGATATAAACACATAATATGAAAATCAAGGCACTGGATATTTTCTATAATAATAAAAATATTATAGCTTTAAATGTTTATTTTTACTTCAAAAGAGCAGCTTTCATCTTCACCGAAAACTTAATTTGTACTTATAAGACGATAATTTTAATTNTTATTTTTACTTCAAAAGAGCAGCTTTCATCTTCACCGAAAACTTAATTTGTACTTATAAGACGATAATTTTAATTTTAATTATGTTTCTTAGAGTATAGATAACCTTTTACTGGAGGTGATTTTCTCATGTTAATGTAGCATTATNATTATGTTTCTTAGAGTATAGATAACCTTTTACTGGAGGTGATTTTCTCATGTTAATGTAGCATTATAAATTACAGCATTTCTATTAATTTTTTCAATTCTACATATATCAGCATTATTTGCGTAGGATTCCCTGAAAACTGTACGTGCCAAGTATAATAAAGAACTCTCAGATGTTATATACACTGAGAGTTATCTTAGCAGCATTGGCTCTTAGATTTCCTTAAATGATGTTTTATTCAAATGGCTTTGAGAGATGAAACCACAATCGTTTTGACTCTTTGACTGTTGGCTGGTTAATTTATGAAATACTGATTTGTGTCTCTAAGAGTTTGGTTTTCTTCTTCTAACCTCTTCTGTCGGCGTGTGCACAATCGTACTCACGTTGCAAATGAACAATAGTTATGAGAGGGACTGTACACTGCAAGGCATTAGTAACCAGTGTTCTTAGAGTCTTCCTTGTGGTTTATCTTGTGTGGAAGTTTATNCACTGCAAGGCATTAGTAACCAGTGTTCTTAGAGTCTTCCTTGTGGTTTATCTTGTGTGGAAGTTTATAAACATTTTGTCACATGATTGTTTAGTGCCAGCATCATTGAGCACGCAGCAGGTTTTCCAATAGTTTCAAGAAAAGTGCCGAACACAAGAATACACAGCGCATAACAAAAGATTACGTTATTGCAACACGTCTACTTATGTAACCAAACAGGTTCATGGTATATTCTGTATAGGGTTCAAGTTGCTTCAAAATATACAGAAATAGACAATACTGATTGTGTCATATGGTTAGTGTTCATCATCCCTTGCAAATGAAGCAATGCTTACATGTTCCATCACAGACCTTGCTTGATCGTCTGGCAACGCAAGCAAGGCAGTTACCATGGACGTAGTCCTGAGGAAGAAATCGACAAGGTCAGCTCCTCTGTCCAGGTTCAGGAAGCTCATCCTTACTCCAGCAGCGGTTGCCAACCTGTGTACTGCCACAGGCTGGCAGGACACGCCCTCCACTGCGACATGGACACTTTCAGGATCACTAGTGCATAATGGGGGAAGAGTGACTGGCATTCCACATTAAGAATGTATTTTGAACCTAAATTACGACTTTATTAATGGAATCATTAAAAATAGTCACTCATAAACAGTGGTGTTAGCTGAGAATTATTGCCTATCGTCCCATTCAAGAGGAAAAAATAACTGGTAAAAACATTCTTGAACGAATTCCTTTCTAGAATTTTCACGAAATGACCTAACTCGCAATATGTTTAGTAATGCATGGCTCATGCGTGGACATCTTTAACATGTATGCTCCGTGCTATTACACATACACGTTATTTTCATTTATGGCGTTATGTCGTACTGCAGATACNCCTTTAACATGTATGCTCCGTGCTATTACACATACACGTTATTTTCATTTATGGCGTTATGTCGTACTGCAGATACACGGATGCCCAGTTGATTTCCAGGAAGAGAGGTTAATAGTTGATAACAGGGCCAAAGCAAACAATAACTAAACTTCCACCGATATGTAATATTCGGGGACAAGTTCTTGTCATGAGCAAAATTTCTATTTTGAAGGGATATTTGTTCTACGAATGACTCTCTTGGTATACAGAGTATAGTGGTATACTATGTTACCATATGGGAATATTTGACCGTTAGAGTGGAGTGGAGAGAATTGCGCGGCTCTTAATAGCGAGGTCTTGAGAGTCGAGGAGGGTGAAGTGATGTGAGTATGGAGTAGCACCGGAATGAGAGGGAGGAGGAAACGGCAGATCTTCGAGAAATCTCGTCGACCAGCTGCATCGTCCCGCACGATTCACACATGCGAAAAACCGGTGTAACCCCACTGGGAATCGAAGCCGGTTCGTCTAGTTGGGAGGCGAGTAGTCTAACCACTACAAAACTGCAGGGTCATTTCCATGAGTGTTAATCACTAGAGTCATTGAAATTCCGCAGATTAAATTGGCATGAAGCTAGACTCCATAGTTCTATGTGAACTTGAGCCTCAGTTAGTTGTTAATTTGCTGATGCTCAAGTTTTACCGCAGACCAGGTCGCACGATACTTTGTCCACCTTTCCTTGGACGGTATTTATTATCTCAGATTCATGCAGGACGTGGCTTACGAACTGCAAACCTATTGGAAGAAGCCGAATTTAAACGTTTTTAAGTTTTAGCTAATTCTCAAATAAGTCCGTGAAACTACCGGGCCTTTTATCATTACCCAAATGAATGATGGATGCTAGACATATTCTGACACGCCATACATATGCTTGTTCTGCAGCAACAACTCTCAGACGTCCGAACAGATCAAAAGAACACAAAATATATCAGATGTCACGTATTCCACATACCACATATCACTCGTACTCTACTGGTAGGCACGCCGAATATTAGTACATACTCCTAAGAGAAATGGTGTATTTCCGTCCCTTGCTTCAGATGTTCAATACAGCACAAGAACTATTCTTTTCCCACCGGACATAGCACAACTGCACATACACACAACATAGCACTACATGCAATTTGGTGCATTAACACACTGTATAACAAAATAGATTTATTTACGATATGCAGTATAACTGGCAAGAAAAAAGCGTATTTTCAAATTAATGTCATAACAAAGAAGTATTACACTTGTAAACTGGGCTTCAATTTATATATGCTGAGTATTTGAATAAAAATTTCCATGTATCAACTGTTGAAATAAATTGCATGTAATATTTTACAATAGGTCATAATTTCTGAAGTGTTCCATCAATTTAATAATACATAATTAATGCCAAATTATTGCAAACTTCCTTGATGAAAATACACACATAACTAAAAAAAAATGTGCTTACAGAATGGGTTCTCGCTGTAGATCAGAGCTATTTTTCGAATATGTAATACATCCCGGAAAGAGTTTATTACATATTCAAATACACCACAGTCGCAGGACACGACTGCAGTTATTGCCAGCAATACTAACACAAGCGACGTTACCATTACCATTTCCGTCGTAAAAACAGTTGCCTGGTTGCTTGACAAATGTCTTGGAGATGTGTCCGAGCGAGTGAAGGCACAGCGGGACACAACCACTGTTTTAAAGGGAATCGATAAATTCACGAGCGCGACGTAAAGGTAAACATTTCCAATTGCTAAAGCAATCTCGTCGCCTNCTTAAAGGGAATCGATAAATTCACGAGCGCGACGTAAAGGTAAACATTTCCAATTGCTAAAGCAATCTCGTCGCCTTGGCAATGTTTTTTCTGATGTTTGCGAATCATAAAGTTCAGTCTTGTGTTGAGTCACAAAAAAGGTATTTTATATGAAGGCGACATTGGTTCTCTGCTCAGGCTGCAATAAACTTCTTTGACTGATCAATAGGAAGACAGAAATATTTCGAATTCTGCTCTGAAACCTATGGAAACACATTTACTTGCTGTGGAAAATAATTTTGCACATGAATATGTTAATACTTTATTTTGCTGTGACAACCGGTTGATCGCAGGATTCTTACAATAAACAATCCTATCCTCCTGCACAAATTTTATTCCCCTGGCCATCGACAAGTTGCTTGGTTCCGCTAGCTCTACCAGAGGGTAGTAGTTATTTATAAAATAATTTTGAAGCATCACAATNTAAAAGAATTTTGAAGCATCACAATTCTTAGGAGAGCAGTAAAGCTTATATATGCCCAAATGATTGTCTGAACCATTTGTCCAAGTAGGAAACACAAAACTTCCCCGGGATATACACTGCCAGCCCATAACTGCCCTAGATTCATGGGCGACACATATTCGTTAACATCATAAGGTGAATGGATTTTTGGCAATGTATCGGGAGCATTTTAATAGCTAATAATTTAGGTAGGCCCCCATGTACACTGATACGTAGATCTCATAATGATAAAAATAAATTTGATTTAAAAGGTACTTAATAATTCGCTGCAGGTATAACGATTCATTTAACATATGTCTTGCAGTCTGGTGCTAGCCTCCTGCATAAAGTTACTGTATGATCTATTCACGGTTAATTAAGCACTTTGAACAAATTTTGATAAATGTCACTGCCTTAACATGCACACATTTTAATGGGCACCCTGACTCTGGCATGCGCCTAGGAAAGTTTGTAAACATAGTTCCATGTCTTAACGTAGCATTTAAAGACCCAGGTACACATTTCTGTTTTTAATGTATATCAGCGGAAGAATCAAAAAATTTGTAAATATTTTTTTATTTTACACTTTCCTATTGTAACTTGACCGACGCATGAATTTAGTGAACAGCCTCTGGCATCGTTAGTGGAAGACTACACAACGTGCACACAAGTAGATAGTAAAAAAAGCTTTCTAAAGTACTCATTTTACCGTAAACCAATGCTAGGATCCCCCGTCATGGAATTTCACTGGGGAACGAAGGACGTTACGAGTGAGTGGGACTTTACTGTTTCCTTAATAAACAGGAAGATCTATCCTTAAAGTACTGGAAATTGGACGAATGGTATGGAGTACCGGCGGGGAATGCTACCCGCCCCCAAAGAAGGCATCTACGAGATCCAAATTCCGTTCTTGATAATAGTATGACATTGATCTATAAAGACCTGAACATTTTGCATAAAATGACTTGTATACAACCTCAACCACTTCTTCCTCAGTTACATCCCTTTTCCTTTAGAATTTTACTGGACAGCTTATAGCTACATGAAGATTTTATTATGCAATTATGTGTGTTAAAAACCATGTCATAAATACCAATCACATTCCTGTGACATTGTATGTTATCATGCGAATAAACCAGAATATCATATAATAATGGTGCAGTAACAATCGTCAGATCTTATGTTGATCAGAGTCAGATTCGCGAGAAACTGAGCTTGCTTTAATGTGGTGGTGTAGTGGTCAGACTACTCGCCTCCTATATAGGCGAACCGGGTTCGATTCCCGTCCGGGACGCTCCGAGATTTTAGGATGTGGGAATCGTGTCGGACGATGAAATAGGTTGGCAAACTTTCTCGGTGATCTCACGTTTCCACCGCCCTTGCATTCCGGCACTGTTCCATACTCACTTCGCTACATTCCCATCGACTCTCAAGACTTCGATGTTAAGATTCGCCGAAATCTCTCCTCTTCACATTTACTGAAGATGAAAATTCACTGTTAGTGATTTGAAAGTAACAGATTTTAAATTTACTCTGACATGATCAAACTGGTCTGAGCTTTTCGTTGCAGCAACATGGACCTGTGTTGATCTCGTCGAGTTGCGTCATTCATCAGCGACCAGCCGACTGCTGTGCATCTCCAGCCAATGGAACATCTTTTAAACCACAGCCAAGACGAATCCTCTCCCAGGAGGGCAGTAACCTCCTTAAGAGTATTACTAATAAACGATAATTTGAACTATGCGTGTGAAGTATTCAGCATGGAGCTGCAGGTCAGGTATGGGAAAGGAAGAGTTTGAGTTTTACATAGCACGGTCATGTACAGGAAGTAAAGACACGGGACACATTTCAATAATTACCTTCAATATACTTACCTACATTTCCTCTACAAAATCTACGGATGTGCATAGGTGTGCATCGATTAGAAAACCTTTGCCATACATTTCATTAAAATGCATTTTTTTCAACGTCTTTTGAACCAACATTGGTTAAGAAGAAATGAGTGCCAATTTATTGGAAACATTCTTTAATAACGTAAACTAAAATAAGTTATCAAGCGGCGTTGCATTTCACGAACAAACGCATCATATTGTAATACAGAGACTTGTTATTTCAAGTTCATCTTAGACCATCTATTACTCTTTATAAAAATAACATTACTTTTGTTTGTACATTGATAACTATTGTCTAGCGCCCTTAATGTAGTCAGCGTCTTGTCCACCGAAATTAAAAAGTGAGTTAAGGTACCACCAAGTTGGCCTCAACGTCCTATTTTCAGCTAACAAAAATTTACATTTCCAACCCGACTGGAAATCCTCGATAATGGCATTTGACAAACGTCAGCTGTTCCAAAGCAGCCAGTTCTAAAGCACACCTTGCATAGAAACAGGAGGATCCTCGTCCTGAAGCCTTTTGACAGTAAGTACGAGTGGTGAGTTCCAAACTGCTCCTTGTCCAGTTTGTGCACATTAAACTGAACAACTTTCTATTTATGTATTTATTTAATAAGGTATTTCGCTTTTATCTCTATTCTGGAGTGTTCATGAAAATGCATAATTTGTATAATATACACCCCTTTCCAATGTAGTTAATCTTAGTAACAATGACTTAAAACATCTTGACTAATTTATTTTTGGCACATCCATTTAAGAACCGAAAGTTAGCTGAAATAAACGCATATAAAATGAGTTTAAAATACTTTTTTATGCATTAATACGTATTAATATTTTCTTTCAAACACGCAGAGTATTTATTATAATTTCTAAGCTTGAAGAAAGGATTCCTACAAAAATTAGCTTTCTGAACCATTCATAATGGAAATTATTTCGCAGGCAGAACAGTGCGAAAACTGTGCGCGATCAAACATAGAAAGCAGTAACCTATATGCTGTGTAGTGTAGAGAATCGTGCACATATTAAAGCACGGTGTAGGGGGACTGATAATTAGAAGACAGGGGAAAATTTGCTTTATAATTTGGAAGATTAATTGCCGACATGATTATTAATTGAAAAATTATAAACAAAATATTTGTGAAGCCTGGCTATAGAAAAACTGTGATTTAAGTGAGAAATTTTTTAAAACATACAAAACATAAATATCAGGTTTTATTTTGCCATCTAAAAAATGTATCATTTAAAACATTGATAATCTAAAAAATTTTCAATATCAATTATTTTTTTACGAACACTTTTTATTCTAGACCGTGTAATGGATAGCAATGATAACTTCATACTTAATTTTAACAAGTTAATATGAGTAACATCGGTGCAAATAAAAAATTTAATTTTGTTGAGTGGCCAAAGGCAATTCTAGTGGTAACAAATTTTTACGACATGTTATCTCTTAGATTCAACATTTGAAAACAAAGCTATTGCCAGAACGCTCATTAGTGTTGAATGGCACAGTACGACTTCAAAGCCAATGATTCACTTCACATAATCTCTGCAGGAGATGTAGGCTAAAGATAATATATCTGTACCTTGGACTTAGTTCCATTCTAATTCTTCATTCTTCACGTTGTAAGCCTATTGACGTACTTAATCACTTAGAGATTCTCTCGAGATAACTATCACTATTTCGTGTATAATCTGTGCAGTGACTTTGAGCTTCAGTGCAGAGTTTATTTGTGTAGTTTACTCACGTGAATTTCAGTTACGTAATTTTCAGCAGGAGGTACTCTTCATTATGGGAGTACAGTGGCGCGTTACTTTGCCTCAATACCTGCTTTCACAGGCTCGTCACTTTAAAAGCATTGCAAATTGAGAATGGTCTCCGCTACTACAGGAGCTTATTTCTCTCAGAAGATTGAATTGTTGAGTCTTGCTCTCGAACGTATTTTGCACTTATTTACTTTCGAAAGATATTTCCATATGAAGTTTGAACCCGCACGATCGTATGTTTATTTATTTGTTAGTGTCATTAAGGTGTTCGCTTACGTGTAAAGGTTTACTGCGTGTGAGGCACAGAAACGAGGTAGCGATAAGGAATACATTGCCACGCTCATCAAGTGCGCCATAACCACTATAAGCAAGGCTCTGAACTGACCTGCAATGTTGTCCTGAGTGGTAACACTTATAATTTTATTGCTGGAAAGTCTGTAGCGACGTTTTCTTCAGGCTTTCATAGTCGTCTTGCGAGTGTTCAGGCACTGTGCTTTAAGATACAGTAGTCTGAATAAGCTTTTTTTAAAAATGCTGAAGGACTCAAAAATAATAATAAAAATACCGTCTGCGACATCTTGAAAGTACTATCCAGTTCTCATCTGGGACATATTATCTTAACGAAGGAAAACATATTGGTGACGCGTGTAATGATTTCATCAAAAATCTTGTATTTTAAAAAACATTGAAACGTAATTTAAAGGCCGGGTAGACGGGGCCCTAAAGTTTCTTACAAGAACACTATAAAACCATCAAAAAGACGTTTCTGTATAATTATATAATTAATACGATAGTTCGAAGTTCCTTAAATATAGGTAACCACGCTTTTTCCTTAAACAATTTTCTCACTCTATTAACGAGCCAACAATCATCGCCGAGAGAAGAAAGTGGCGTGTGTTGTTTAGTCTGGACAAACGGAATGGTGTTGTATGCAAATACGATAGCAAACGTAACAGTTGCCCTGGTATTATAGTGTATATCGGCGACTCATCTGTCTTGAATGACAACCTGGAAGTGGTACATTTTAAGGCGCTACATTTGAAATACTACACATCTAACTGCAATTATCCAGACTCCTGAATTAACAGTCTCTGAAGCCCTTACAATACCTGTAGTCTTTGGTGTAATAACTGGCAGCGTTTCATCACATGAACTTTGCATACCACTTATAAATCAATAAGTTATACGCATGATGTTCTAATAAGTGTTGAGATATACTACTTCAAGTTTATACTACTACTAAACATAGCCATTTTGTACACCAAAATAATCTAAACAGTTCATATAAAAAATGCAAATCAAACTGGAGCCTCACCTTAATTTTGCTGACACCTAATATCTCAGTTTATATTAAGGATGTCTCCATACTCGTACACGTCCATTCGTCCGATACAATTTGAAACGAGACTCGTCAGACCAGGCAACGTGTTTCCAATTTCAACTGTCCAATGGCGGTGTTGGCAGGCCCAGGCAAGGCATACAGTTTTGTGTCGTGCAGTCAACCACGGAACACGAGTGGGCCTTCGGCTCCGAAAGCCCATATCAATGATGGTCCGTTGGATAGTTCGCAAGCTGGAACTTGATGATGCCCCCGCATTGAAATCTGCGCCGATTTGAGAAAGGGTTGCACGTCTTTCCCTTTTAATGATTCTCGTCAGTCGTCGTTTCTCCAATTCGTTCGCGATCTTTTTCCGGCAGCAGCGATGTCGAAGATTTGATGTTTTACCGGATTCCCGATATTCACGTTACAGTTTTGAAATTGTCGTACACGAAAATTCAAATTGTATCGCTACCTCGGATATGCTATGTCCAATCTCTCGTGCGCCAACATTAAACACCACGTTCAAACTCACTTAAATCTTGAAAACCCAACTTTTCATGAGCAGTATCCGATCTAGCAACTTTGTCAGACGCTTGTTGTCTTAAATAGGCGCTGCCGACCGCATCACATAATTCTTATGGGTTCCATATCTCTGTTATTAGCACACGCACGCCTATAGCATTTTTTTTACTCTCCGGTGTAAATTCTAGAGTTACAATGACATATGGCAACTTTATATTTACTATACTGTATCTCTTCGAAAGACATATCATGTTGCCAAGTGGCATAATGCATTCTCACCTGTTATTCACTGAAGGTTTTGTTAGCAGCATTAGCCCTCAGGTCTCCTTTAAGACTATTAACTAAAATGACTGTGAGAGATAAACCAACAAAGAGTTTGACGCTTT
The DNA here is from genome assembly GCA_002778355.1 of Clitarchus hookeri. NCBI lineage: Eukaryota > Metazoa > Arthropoda > Insecta > Phasmatodea > Phasmatidae > Clitarchus > Clitarchus hookeri. The sequence goes on along the minus strand of NQII01004314.1, from coordinate 84,118 downwards.
TAATTAAGAATTGTTTGCTAGTTAGTTTATGATATTTTACATATATGAAATACTGATTTGTGTCTGTAAGAGTTTGGTTTTCTTCCTCTAACCTCGTCTGTCAGCGTGTGCACAGTTGTGAGCACGTTGCAAATGAATGCTACTTATGAGAGGCACTGTACACTGCAAGGCACAAGTGACCAGTGTTATGAGAGTCTGACTTGGGGTGTACCTTGTGTAGATGTTTATACACCTTTTGTCATATGGTTGGTTAATGCCAATATCATTGAGCGCGCAGCAGGTTTTCCAATAGTTTCAATAAAAGTGCCGAAACACAAGTATGCACACGCAAAACTAAAGATTACGCTATTGCAAAACGTGTACTTATGTGACCAAACCGGTTGACGGTGTAGTCTATCTAGGGTTCAGGTTTCTTCAAAAATACATAATGAGACATACTGACTGTGCCATATGGTTAGTGTTGATCATCCCTTGCCAATGAAGCAATGCTTTTCTGTCCCATCACATACCTTGCTTGATCGTCTGGCAACGCCAGTTAAGCAGTTACCATGGACGTACTCCTGAGGAAGACGTCGNTATCACATACCTTGCTTGATCGTCTGGCAACGCCAGTTAAGCAGTTACCATGGACGTACTCCTGAGGAAGACGTCGACAAGGTCAGCTCCTCTGTCCAGGTTCAGGAAGCTCATCCTTACTCCAGCAGCGCTTGCTAACCGGTGTACCGCCACAGTCTGGCAGCAGAAGCCCTCCACTGCGACATGGAAAGTTTCAGGATCACCAGTGCATAATGGGGGAAGAGTGACTGGCATTCAACACGAAGAAAATATTGTGATGTTAAATTACGACTACATCAATGGAATCACTAAAAATAGTTGCTCATAAGTAGTGGTTATAGCTGATGAATTTTTCCCATACGACCCTTTGAAGAGGAAAAAATAACTTTTAAAAATTATTGACCAAATTACTTTCTAGAATTTTTACGAAATGGCTTTACATTTATATGGTCGAATACACATATTTACATTTGAATAAGATGCAAACAACTCCTAAGTCTTTTTAAATTTCAAATTTTAAATTTTTCCGTTTCTCTAAATCGGTAGAGGCTAAACGCATATCCGAAAAAAATGNTTCAAATTTTAAATTTTTCCGTTTCTCTAAATCGGTAGAGGCTAAACGCATATCCGAAAAAAATGGTGTTGACTTAAAGAGGTTCTACTATATGTATATATTTTGAATCATGTTATACTCACGAATAAGTGGACCCGTCGCAAGACGTTACTCGCCAATATGTTTAGTAAACCATGGCTTATGCGTGGACAGCTCCAACATGTATGATACGTGCTAGTACACATACACCTTAATTTACCAATTTTGTATATACCCAGTTGATTGCCAGGAGGGGACCATAATTACTGATAATAGGGCCAAAGAAAACTAAGACTTAGCTTCCACCGAGAAGTAATATTCGGAAAAAGTTCTTATCCTGAGCTAAATTTCTATTAGGATGGGATATTTGTTCTACGAATGGGTATACAGAGTATACACAGTATAGTGGTATAGTCTGTTAACATATGAGAAGATATGGCCGTTAGAGTGGAGTGGAGATCTTCGCGCGGCTATTAATAGTGAAGTTTTGAGAGCCGAGGAGGGAGAAGTGATGTGAGTATGGAGTAGCACCGGAATGAATGGCAGGAGGAAACGGCAGATCTTCGAGAAATCCCGTCGACCAGCTGCATCGTCCCGCATGATTCACACGTGCGAAAATCCGGGTTATCCCGCTGGAAATCGAACCCGTTTCGCCTAGGTGGGAGGTGACTATTCTAACCACTACACAACTGTGGCGACATTTTCATGAGGGTTAATCACTAAAGACATTGAAATTTCGCAGATAAATNGTCTAACCACTACACAACTGTGGCGACATTTTCATGAGGGTTAATCACTAAAGACATTGAAATTTCGCAGATAAATTTGGAAATAAGCTATACTCCACAGTTCTATGTGCATTCAAGCCTCAGTTAGTTGTTAATTGGATGATGCTCCAGTTTTACCGCAGACCAGGTCGCACGGTAAACGGTACACCTTTTCTTAGATGGTAATTATTATTTCAGATTCGTGCAGGGCGTGGCTTACGAACTGCAAACCTATTGGAAAAAGCCGAATATACACGGTTTTAGGTCTTAACATGTCCTCAAATAAGTTCGTGAAACTACCGGGCCTCTTATCATCACACGAATGAAGGACGGATGATTTACATATTATGACTCATTATATATATGCTTGTTCTGGTGCAACAACTCTCAGAAATCCCGAACAGATCAAACGAACACAAAATATATCAAATGTCACGTATTACACATACCACATATCACTCGTACTCTACTGGTAGGCATGCCGAATATTAGTACATAATCTTTAGAGTAAAGGTGTATTTTTTCCCTTACTTCAGGTGTTCAATACAGCACAGGATCTTTACCTTTCCCACCATACATCGNGTAAAGGTGTATTTTTTCCCTTACTTCAGGTGTTCAATACAGCACAGGATCTTTACCTTTCCCACCATACATCGCAACAGAGCACACACATACCACATAGCACTGCAAGCAATTTGGTGCATTATTTCACTTTGTAGGAAAATGGAATTTTTTAAGAGATGCAATCATACTGGCGAGAAAGAGGTGTGGTATGCAATTTTTGTCATAATAAACGAGTAGAACATTTATAAACCTGGCTTCAATTTTGCATATGTAGACTAGCTTGGTAAAAATTTATATGAATCAACTGGTTAGAATAAATTAAATGTAACATTTGACAATTGGTAATAATTTGTGAAGTCTTCCAACTCTTTAAATATAAATAATCCCTGCCAAATTAACGCATACTTCGCTCAAAAAAATACGCATATAACTAAAAACAAATTTACTTTCAGAATGGGTTCTCGATGTAGATAAGAGTTATTTCTCGAATATTGAAGTAATACCTGAGAGAGGTTATTACATATTTAAATACACCACTGTCACAGGATACAACTGCAGTTATTGCCAGCAATACTAAGACAAGCGAAATTACCATTATAATTTATTTCGTAAAAAGAGTTGCCTGGTTGCTTAATAAAAATCTTAGAGATGTTCCCGGGCGAGTGAAGGCACAGAGGGACTCCACTCCTGTCTTAGAGAATCGATAAATTCACGAGCGCGACGACAAGATAAATATTTACAATTACCGGGGCGTAGTCGTCACCGTGAAAATGTATTCCCTGACGTCTGCTACATCGTGAGATTCTGTCTTGTGAAGTTTCACAACAAAGGTATTTTTATATAACGGTGACCATGGTTCTCAACTCAAGCAACAAGGTAAATCGTTAACTTATCAATAGAAAGACAGAAATGTTTTGAATTCTGATCTGAAATATAAGGAAACATAGTTACTTGATGTGGAATATGTTTTGAACAAGAATAAAATAATACTTCACTTTCCTGTGACTACTGTTTGATCGTAATATTCTTACAATCGGCGACATTAAAAATAATATCTGTTTCGACAGTGCTATCCTCCTGCACAAATTTTATTCTCCTGGAACTCGACAAGGTGCTTCGTTGTAGCTAGCTCTACCAGAGGCTTGTAGTTGTCTATTAAAGAGTTTTGAAGTACCACAATTCTTCCGAGAACAGTATAGCTTATATCTGCCCAAAGAAGTTGTCTGAACCTTTTTTCTAAGCAGGACGCACATAATTTCCCCGAGATATACACTGACAGTCCATAGCTGTCCTAGATTCATGAGGGGGACATATTGATAAACATCATAAGGTGAATATATTTTTGTCAATGTATCGTGAACATTTTTATAGCTAATATTGTAGGTAAGACCACATGAACACTGTTACGAAGATCTCATAATTATAAATATTAAATATGATACATCGGTTATTAAATAACTCGCTGCAGTTATTACGATTCATTTTACATATGTCTTGCAGTCTGGTGCTAGGCTCCTGCATAAAGTAACTGTATGTTCTATTCACGGTTAATTAAGCACCTTCGTCAAACTTAGATAAATGTCACTGCCAAAACATGCATACATTTTAATGGGCACCCTGACTCCAGCATGCACCTAGAAAAGTTTGTAAGCTTAGTTACATGTCTTAACGTTGCATTAGAAGCGCCAGGTAAACATATGTGAATAAATACATTATTAATTTTGTTTTCTGTTTTTAATGCATATCAGTTGAAGAATCAAAAACATTTTTAGAATCTTTTTTTTTCTTAGAATTCCACAGTGATACTTGACCGACTCATGAATTTAGTGAACAGGCTCGTGGCACGAATACACAACGTGCACACCAGTAGATATTAAAAGGGGCTTTAAACAGTGTTCAGTTTACCGTAAACAACTGCTATGATCCCCCGTCATGGAATTGCACTGGAGAACGAAAGAAGTTTCTAGTTAATGGGAATTTACTGTTTCCTTAATAAACAGGATGGCCAATCCTTAAAGTACTGGAAAGATGACGAATGGTATGGAGTCCAGGCGGGGGTGCTACCCACTCCCGAAGTTGGCATCTTTGAGATCCAAATTCCGTTCTTAATAATGGGATGATATTTTATCTATAAAGACCTGAAAATTTTGTTATTTTATTTAGAGACAAGTTATACGTTTAAACCTTGTACGTTTGCAAATACATTTGTAATTGGCCCACGAACAATTTTACACCACCGCAAGGATACGGAAGTAATAATAAACTGGCAATGAAACGCAGCCCCAATTACGGTCTTCACTTCGGAAGGCAGCAGGCATTCAGGTTTTCATATACACAGTTTAACATTTCTGAACTTGAAACAAATTTTGTTTGATGGCTAGTTGCCAAATATTTTCTTGTAAATGTACAGCTGAAATACTGTGGAAAGTGTACAAAACATACTTCTCTGCTTACAAACTTGATTAACATCTGCTATATGTAAGATAGAGATGTGAAACTGGTGCCAAAATGTTAGGAAACTAACCAAGTTTTTGTTTTAGGTTTCAGTATCGTGGATGTAGTGTAGCAGTTGCAGTGTCCAGGAAACCGGACACGTTCACAATCCAGGACAAAGCTCAGTCTGCAATCTGGTACCAAGAGACCCGGTCACCAATTACAGCTCAGAGGAACATTCAGACAACGCATGGGAAGATGCTGCCCAACGTCAATGGTTCAAATCGTGGTATGACAAGTTTAAGAACGCAGAGGCTTTTGCTGACTTACCGAGAACTGGCCGACCATCCACATCAGCTGAATGAGTGGAAGCAGTGAGACAGTCTTTTGTGCAAAGGCCCAAGAAATTAGTGCGTAGTGCCAAAAAGTTTTCTTCGTGATATCTTACACAAACGTTTATTGCCCATGCATACAAAGTGCAAATTTTTCCCGTCTTTGTTGCCCAAGGAGCACACGGGTCAGTATGCATTTGCAGTCGAAATGTTATTACGTATAGAGGGCGATAATGGGGCTATCTCAAACGTATTGCTCTTTATGACGAGGCGACCTTTTTGTCAGTGGTGTAGAGAACCGGCATAACATATGCGTATTTGGGGCTAAGAGCCCTGATGAGGTGTCTGGTTGTACTAGGGGCAGCCCAAAGGTGGATGTTTGGTGCACGCATTTGCATGACAATTTAATGGACCATTCTCTATTCGCTGAGGACACAAACATATCTGTAGTGTATTTTGACATTTTTCAATTGTTTACGTTTCCTCAGTCGCTTGAGTATCACCAGATGTCATTTTTCAACATGACGAAGAACTGTCTTATTGGGGTTTGGAGGTTTGTGCCTACCGTGATATGAAATTTCCTGAATAAAGAATCGGAATTGGTAGCCCGAAAGATGACCTTCACGCTCTCCTAACATAACCCCTTAAGATATTTTTCTATACGTTTTAGTCAAGAATAATATTTACAGAACTCCTGTATCATATCTCGCAACTCTGCAACAACAGACATCCATAGTCATTGCATCGATTCCTCCTGTGATGTGGGCTAATGGATGGGAAGGAATTGAATATCGACTAGATGTGCTACATGACACCCAGGGTGCTCACGTGGGGTCTTCCTGACATGTTGTTCTGTTGCAACAAAAACGTGGTTTGTTTGCCAACATTTTGGCATCGATTTCACATCTCTATCATACTTATATCGGATATAAAAGAATTTTCTTCTCATGGGAAGACTGAACCATATAATCTAAAAACATTATTTTAGAGAACATTGAAAATTGATTAAATTTACTATTATTTATTACACACTTGATGTCTACGACATTTGCTTGTTAAAATTTAACATTATAGTATTTTTCCGTTGGACAACGTATAAGAAATCACTGCAAGTTTAAGAGTGACATATCTGAGAGAAAACGTGGCATTAAAATAGTATAATATAATATACTTTAATGTTATATACTATACTAATATGACCATCCAACTTTATGAACTCCCCAAGGACCACTCTGGTCTAACAGCGATAAGTGGCAGTAATCATGTAATGTATGGCACCATGACAAGGTGATGTTCACGACACTGGCTATTGACCTGCCACCAGTTACATGTTCTTTTATGCACACAAGAATGAGGCACTAACACCAAATGTATGACAAGTTGCGGTAAAAATACCAGAATGTTTATTTAATCATGTTAATACAATCACACATGCTTGATGTTGCGTTGGTGCAATTATGCTAAGACGATGTTTTATGGGTGTAGGTATTTCCATGTTCTAAAGTGTTTTTACGAACGGGAGATATTGTTTCCTAAAACTAACAATACAGCTGAGAACTGCAGAGTTAATTATTAAATATAAGGTTGGAACCCTCCTTAGCGAGGCTTCAAATTTTAAACGCAGTGTTTCTTATACACAACAAGAATGGAATCTTAATATATGTGTATAACACATTAGGATACATTTACTCCCAAGCCAAAAGAGCACCTCAGAATCCCTTCCTTTAACACTTACACGTTTCGAAAGTCTTCTGAATTCAAGTGCCGATATATACAAGCTTGTCTCAGTCATTACGAATGTATTTTTATAGCTATGCGAGTTTCCTTTTCTTGATTTATTTTAAGCGATGGATGAAATTTTGAAGATGATGCACATTCATTCATATTAAAATTTCACTTGTAATCGTTATAACTTATATAGAAAATATCGTAACTTAAAAACATCACATAAATCACATTTTCGTTGGTATCAGGTCTCTTGTTCGAATGTATCCAAAGCAGGTCTTCTTAAAACGGTAACACATAGATTCGTAAATAAATAAAAAAATATGTAAATAAATAGAAGAAAGATACCATTTTATGAGGCAAACATAGTGGAGTAGTGTCCATTGTCACTTTTAGTATACTTCAGTTCCAGGATTACATTTGTAGCCACTCACATGTCAATGCGCTCTTTCAAAAAAAGAAAACACAAGTGTTCTTCTTCTACTCATACAAATAGTTACAACAAACCAAATATATTGTGTTTACTAATTCTCAGATGTAATCTTACTGGCCATTTCTTAATGTGCATTGCTTAAATTGAGTTTTGAAAGAGTTTCGACATTTTACAGTAGACGTGGATGTGTGAACTATTTTTTGATCCTCGACACTTGCCTAATGACCATCTGGCGAAGTATACAATCTGGTGTGCGCTTTTTCCAAGCATAGACCTCACTTGGTTGTCTGGCAAAACCAGGAAAGCAGTGATCATGCACAAGAACCGCCTGAGGAAGAAGCTGTCCAAGTCACATCCTTTGTCCAGGTTCAGGTAGATCATCGTGAGCCCAGCATCACTCGCCAACTGGTGCACCAATAGCTCACCTTTCCATGCACAGACCTCGCTTTGTTGTCTGACAACGCCAGGAAAGCAGTGACCATGCACGAGACCCTGAGGAAGGAGCTGACCAAGTCACATCCTCTGTCCAGGTTCAGGTAGCTCATCCTGAGCCCAGCGGAACACGCCAACTGGTGCACCACTAGCTCACCTTTCCATCCACAGACCTTGTTGGTAGTCTGGCAACGCCAGCAAGGCAGTGACCATCCACGAGACCCGCCTGAGAAAGAAGCTGACCAAGTCACGTCCTCTGTCCTGGTTCAGGTGGCTCATCCTGAGCCCAGCGGCACTGGCCAACTGGTGCATCACAAGCTTACCTTTCCAAGCACAGACCTCGCTTGGTTGTCTGGCAATGCCAACAAGGCAGTGGTCATCCACGAGCCCTGCCTGAGAAAGAAGCTGACCAAGTCACGTCCTCTGTCCAGGTTCAGTTAGCTCATGCTGAGCTTAGCGGCACTTGCCAACTGGTGAACCACAACCTTACCTTTCCAAGCAAAGAACTCTGTTACGGTTGAGTCCCGGTGTGAAATGCCTAACTTAGCATTTACCTATGAGCAACGCCACAGAGTTCATCAACAGCAGGCCGACAATGGCGCTAAGATGCCTCAGAAGTGCTTGAATATCAAAACGGCAGACTGAGAGTGATTGCAACAATCAGGGGAGAATGAACTACACGACGCGTGGCAACAGGGGATCCGCTGAGCTAGTGCTGATCTAAGAGCATTTTACCTAAGAAGAGCAGTCAAACCGGGGGAGCCCGCCGCTGACGCGCAAGGGGAACCAATCAAATCACAGTACGTCAATAGTCACTTGGTAGGGTCAGAAGAGTGATATAGGCGTTTACAGCCGAGAGAGGTGGTCGTCTCCTACGAAATTCAGACAAGACCGCCGCTGTTCCTTGGGCAGTTTCCGCGAGAGGGTCCGGGTGCGAGGCTGGGGTAAGTTCCTTTCCTTTCTAAGTGATCCTCCTTCTTACTCACAACCTTCCTTAAGTCCTTCCCTTTTACTACCGTTGGACTTATCTTTAATAGAATATCATTGTATAATCTTCCACTTTAGAACAAGTAAAGTCTATATTAATCAATTCAAACAATCCTTAAAATTATCTGAGCTTATCCTTTTATCCTTAATCTTAACCTTCCCTAAGAGTGTTATGAGCCAACCAGGCTCATAACAACTTGTTAGAATAGAGATAATTAGGCCCGTGCCTGACACAGAGTGTAACAAATGTAGGATTTGTTGTATATTACAGATGAAAACTCACAAATAGCACAACAAGATTCAATTTCAATGCAACCAGAAATATAACAAGGAAAATCACCTGCTGCTACTGGAATTAATTTACTCAGTAGAGACGTTGTAATAAAATGTGAAGTGTAAATATAATTCTAGTATTCAAATTTATTATTTCAGACCGGAAAAGTTTAATCATTATTTAAGACACGATTTTATATATAGCTCTAGCAAAACTAGCCTCTCTCGTTACTAAAGTAATTTATATAATTTTTGCTTCGTAATTAAAAATGTCAAACATCCAGAAAAATATTTCCATCAATTTGTCTCTTTGCTTCAGGCTAGTTATTGTTTTAAGCAAAATACAATTAATACCGGTTTATACGTAGTTAAATTATAAACAAGGTTCAGTTCAATTTTAATAGAAAACTTTGTCTCTGCATTTTACTACAATAGTTCGTAGACTTAGCGGATTACAAAAAGTTTTCGACGTCAATAGCGATCTCGCTGTCGGCAGTCGCAACTACCAGGATGCAGCAGGACCTCTCATCGCGGGCTTCCTTATTCGGGCTCTCATGCCTGTAGTGTCATTACAGTACTAGCACATTATAGTTGTGTTTCCATGCCGTCCGCTACCGGAGGAAATGTAGCGAATTCTGTCATTTGTTTTTTTTATTTACTTATTTTACATTTGATTTATCAGAGAAATTTATGTTCAACGAATTTAATGCCTCTTAATAATTTTTATTATTCATAATTATTATTATTGTGAAATAACCTCTAAAAATAGCATTCATGCTCAGAGAGTTACTATTGAAACAAAGTAACTTCATAATCTTATTTAGTTTCCGTCAATTGTTCGTCATTTCAAAGTATCGTCACATTCACGATTCTGATTGACTGATCCCGTTAAACATCTTAAAAATTTTCAACCAATATAATTTTATAAACTATTCGTGGCAACTAGACCCAGCAAACCTTTCTAGAAAAAATACTGCGGTGTTATTGACCTTTCCATGACGACAGAATCTTCAAAATTTAAAGCAAATTTTCTGGTTAAAATTTGACAGTTTAACAGGGCATTTAAAGACCTCCTCAAGGCTCCCGCAGATATACGGTCAATCAAGTAAACCAGAAACATCAGTGAGTGGCGAGTTTGGAGTATTAAACAAAAACGACGGACTATATTTTCAGCTCGGACATCAAAACAGCGGTCCCCCCTTTTGTAAACCCTTTCTCATCCCAACTCCCTTCAATATCTTGATCTAATAATCATGAAATGTATTCAGCCAGTGACACTTCCTCTCCGACTATTCCGTTCTTTCAGTCTCAACGTCACCTATTATGCAGAAATTCTTAGTTGTCGTGTCATAATTTCTATTTCAGAGGTACTATTGGAAATGTCCGATTATAGAAAATGTACATTTTACAAGTTGTTTGATTCGATTTTGTCAAATCTTCTCGGTATGTTATTTCCTGCTTGCGAAAAGACGAGAACTCATTCATAAAATATAAATTTAGACTTGAACTTTCACATCAAGCAGATAATAATACACAATTACAATTACACACAAAAATATTAAACAAATCGTGAAATGTAAATGTTCTATAATCATACATTGTCAATATTTACCATGAATCCAAAATTAGGACGCAAAAACGAAGAATTTCTGAAAAAGGGTTGAAGCCAACCTATTTAGGGGTGTTAGACAAAAAATATTATTTGTTTTGGTTTTGTATTACTACATTCTGTTAAACTTTCAGACATAATCTGCGATTACTCATTTCTCGCAAAAAAAAACGAGTACATTGTTTTTCATCTATAAATAAATGTCAAAATAAAAATGTAACTGTTTTATATAGGTACAATTAATAAAAACTTAATTATGTACAGAAAAAGCTCATTCACACTAAAAGAATATATCAAGAGATACTTCAAAATTTTTATAAGTCAAAGAGGTTTATGTTTCTGAATTTTAAAAAAATTGCTGAATATATGTAAATTTTTGTATATTTCTGATTAGGGACTGTTCTTAAATTTTTGTAGAATAACTTTTGATAAGCAACGCTTACAATGATTTAAGACGATACCTTTCAGGTGTCCTTGTGAAGTTTTCTACAAGAAGTAGGGTTGGTTTTATTTGTAATTAATAAAAAAAGTAAAATTTCAAGTCTGACACGTAATTTTTCAAAAACCATTCGAGCTAAACACATTTTATTTGAGGACAAAGTAGGCACAGATTGTGTCCAAAAGTGGGGCAATATGTGCTACAAATATAGAATAACTATTTTTTTTGTGGACAACGCCCTTAAACTACGAGAGAAGAATCTTATTTCAACCGCCCACTCCGTTGACCTGCACCATAAAGTATATACATACATGGAGAAAAAATGGCGTGGCAGTTCCTTTGACTTAGGCGTAGCCGTTCTATGATTGGTTGTGCGAAGCTCCGGGAGTGCTCTTGGTGTGTGATTGGACACCGTACGCTGTGGAAGATACTCTATTGGCTGGCAAGACAGTTACCATGCACTGTTTGGCGAACGGCGTTCCGACATGTTCCTGGCCTGTGACACCATTTTGCTGGCGTGTGCGGCTCGATGTCGCAAACCAAGCAGGTCTTTCATCTCTGTTAACTTAAGAACTCGGTTTTTTCACGGATTTCACTCACATATAATTACATCTCGTTGGCGCTAAAGGCAACTGAAAATTAAAATTAATAGGGGGGAATGTTTCCTTAACTTGGTGTATTTTTATAAAATTTCTACAACTTTCACATTTAGGTTAACGATTTACTCGTTTTTTATAAGTCGCAACACACTACTACAAAATATGATGTGCCTAAGATCTGTATCTTTGCGGATGTAAACATGTAAATGCACATGTTAAAAACATAAAAATTTCTGCGTTTCTTCACTAATAATAACAAACTCTATTCACGCCTCTTTGCACAAACATATATTTTTTTGAATTTTAAAATTTAGTCAAAAGGTTTTTCCTAATAATTCTACACGAACTAACATTATTAAAACTTTCACGTATACTGAAATAGTATGCCATAACAGAGACGTAAGATAGAAGGAGGAAATCTGAATACAGAAAACCAAATATGAAAATCGTTCCCTTAATTAGATAAGCTTATAACACGTTACTTTAATTCTATGTTGAAGTTGGTTCAGTAATGCACTTGGCCACCTTATCTTCTCATCACTGTTAATTCGACGTGAACACGCGGCTGCTCCAGCTATAACCATTCATTAAGTTGATGAATATTTAATACTACGAAGTTCATGTTAACTTCATTGTGAATAATTCGTTGTTTATAGACCCGTGATGTGTTTTGATCGAAGTACAGCGATAAGGGCGACAATAACATGCGTGTCCAGTGCACCATAGCTCCTACGCTCAAAGCGTTGAACGAGCGTGCAGTGGTTCTAACGTCACGCTACTGTGTAAATCTGATCTTTAACGGTGGGACTTGATTACACGGGATGAATAACCCACAGCCGTAACTACATCCGTACAGTTTTACTTATCTCACGTATTTAAAGCGAACTGCGCACGCAAGCCATAAAAATGGAAAAGTTTTTTTTACCATTTTCAGGAATTTTAATATACGCTTTTTCTGATAAACTACCAACAGTACAAGCCTAGAAATTATACTTTTTAGATGTAAAATTCTGTATTCCAAGGATAATTATTTCCTGAAATACGTGTAAGTAGATAGGGAATGTATGCCTGAGCACAAGAATACGGGGAGCAAAATTCCGAATTCGCCTGCCATCGTGGTCGGCTACATAGGCAAAAATCCCGGTCGTTGGCATAGCGCGGCCATATTGCTTAAATGTTTGACCCCTGTTCGCCATTTTGGATGCGGGTGACGTTGATCTTGACTCCAGTGACTTTGATATCCATGGCTTTAAACTGCAACTTTGAGAATTATCGAAAAAAACTCGTAAAAAGTTGCGAAAATATTCCATTACCGATCCTAACCGTTATGTTGAACGTGGGGCACCTGGACCTTGGCACAAGTGATTTTAAATTTATAAACTTAAGAATGAATTCTAAAATAAAATTAAAAAAAAATTTAATTCTGGAATTTATTACTTTACCGACTCTGTCCATCAGGTTGGATGTAGTAACATTGAGGTTAACCTCGGTGAGCTTGTAAAAAATTCAAAACATTTTATAATAGAGAAAGAAACTCCGTTTTCACCCGACCACCATGATAACTGCAACTTGACATTACAAAATAAAAAAACACACATAAAAATATAATTTAAACTGGTATTATGGAATTCGTAGTGTGTTTTCTGTAATACAGCAGCCGCCTTACATAATATGTTTTTATCGATTCTGCATTGAATCTTAAGTGTTATTGCTGTTTATTTGTATATGGGAGTTCAGTTTTTCGCTCAGCTGTTAATCATTAAAAATTCATTTGGAAATTAAGTACTTCATTTAGCTTGGATTTGTGTAGAGGATTATGGATTTTGGTTACAGGATGTAAAGGTGGATTCATAATGTCATAGAACACTCTGATAATATGGAGCAGATAGCATTAACAGCAAATCAGATAACATGTTAACTCTTCAGCGATATTAGTGTTGTACGTACAGAAAAAAAGTGAACATATCTGAACTTTTTCCGCATAAGCGACGCAAACAAAATGACTGCCCTCGAAAATGATGTTTTGAGGTCAATGTTTATAAATTACGTGAAGAAAAAACGATGTTTGTTACATACAACGAAATAAAAAATACAGTTTAAAGGAAAGAAATAAAAACTGTATTTTTGGGAAAACTCAAAACCCTCATACAGGAACAAATTTTGAAGAGAACGAAAACTCGCTTTCTAGCAGCGGATGGGCAATCCTACGGAGATTGGACTGATGGGTACAGGGATGACGCAGTAATTCTGGTGAAGTGTGGAAGTACGTAAATAGAATACGCTCAGCTCACTACATCTTGTCGGCGTGTACTGAGAGTGAGAGATGCAAACGAACACATTTCGTGAATCTGCCAATGAGATGTTGCAGTCGTGGTAGCCTCTGCAAGTTTAAATCATGAATTACTTTGAAGATCGTGGACAGTCTAAAGGGGCTTACAAAATAAAAAAAAATTTAAGCATTAAGAAGCAAGCTGCAAGATTTTGGCTCCGAAAAACCTTAACAGAAATCGATCCTTATTTCTAAGTTCAACCAATATTAAAGATTTTTAGAGCGTGTCACTGAAAATGGAAACATATATAGGTATTTGTACAAAAGCATTTGTTTTGCCGCTGACTATAGATTTTAACAGCATGACAACAGAAAGAAATCTTCAATGTCTGTAATTTGTAAAAAAAAAAAAAAAATCGAAGATTTTTGGGGTCGTTGTGACGAAGTCGCTAGATCAATTGTCTGCCACCAAGGTGAATAAGGTTCTATTCCTAGTGGGGTCACTCTCAGTTTTCGCATGCGGTTATCGTGCATTACGATGTCGCAGGTCGGCTGGTGTATTCTCGGGGATCTCCCGTTTCCCACGCCCTTCCATTCCGGAATTTCTCCATTCTCACATCGCTTCACCCTAATCAGCTCCAGACCTCATTGTTGAAGAGTGTCCTAAAACATTTTCACCCCACTCAAAAAATTTTTTATTTAAATGTATGCTCTTTTGTGACAATAAAAAGTAGCAAATTTCGTTGTGTTTACTTAGATTTAAACCATGGTGTTGTAAACGATTTGCAAGTTCTACTAAATTTTGCTAAAATTTTTCATTGTGTTAAAATGCTTTGGGTACTCTGCGACGTTGCGCTGCTGGCTCGCAAGGCTAGGAGATCAACTGAAATTCATCCCCGCAGTTGGGGTCGATTAATCGCCATGAAGAACAGCTCTCGCGAGCTGACTGTAGACTAGCGGCAAACTTGATCACAGTAATGTCAACATCAGTCCCGTTGAACTGCATTGCCAACACGCACTCACAGCCTGCTGTCGTTTATTAACCAGGGCGCAAACTTGCTCCGGTTATATAAAACCACGCTTCACTGAAATTAGCAAAGTTGATGACTTGATCATGTAAATAGTAACTATACTAAACTTACTTGTGTATGTACATGATGCATTGATTTGTGTAGGAAATAGTCACTATATGGAGAGTACAGCTCAAAACAAAACGTCAATGAAGGTACGTCCTAAGTTCAGTGGTTCCAGAGTTACGGGCCAGTGCCACCATGTCCATGCTTGGTAGTCCCTTCACCGCTGTTTGTGCACAGACTGTGGTAGATGCGAACGTGGAATAAGTGTTTAAGTGTTGACATCAAACTAACATCGGTCACCAAGTTTTTGACATGATAATCAAACTGTCACTTAACTAGTCTGCAACAGTTATGGTCTATTCAATGTTATGTAACCACTTTTTGAAGAATTGTCATTTGGAAAAGTATTCAACAAATACATTTTAATGCAGAGTTTGTAATTAAATTTCGACTGCAGTGAAATATTCGTATTTTATAGTCATTTTTAAATTCCCCCGGTGTCATGCCTGAAGGTTAATCTGACGACGGCTTACAAACTAACTTCTGCGCCACGGGAGGCCGGAAGGTTATTTTCGTGTATTTTACGGTTTTTTATTTATTCTTAACAACACTTGCTATACTGGTACGTGGATTTATGTCTGTTTACGTGCTGATACGTTCCCAATATACACATTGTAGCTGTATCCTTCAGCTAGGCATCGCGTAGAGACGCGAGTTAAAACTCCGAAACCATAAAGATATATTAATTTCCTCTCGGTATTAGAAAATTAAAACAAGTAATGGGGGAATATTAATTTTATAGTTTTGCGTTTGTAAATTGCAGTTTTTAGTACAAAACTGTCGTCCCGACCCAAAATAACATAAAACAATATACTGACGCCTACGGCGTCTCTAGATTTACTCGTCCGTACTCAAGCTATAGTGGAGCTCACAGGCGGGTACGTCAGTCAGGATTTAGGGCCGGCAACCATGACGAAAAGGGACAGCGCTAGGACGAAGCGACCATCGGCATGGGGAGGTCACGGTAGCAGGTGACATCAGGAAGAACACGAGTGCAGCGTCCAGGGGGAGATCCCGAAGCATTCACACGACGACGAACAAAACAACAAACCTCGAGGCAGAACAGAGGGACAGACGCCAGATTCCGCGAGCAGGCAGGAATGG
>NQII01004314.1:0-62639 GCA_002778355.1 Clitarchus hookeri | reverse complement strand
CCCCCCCCCCACGACGCGAACTATAAGTAATCCACGTACCTAAACGGGAGGGAGTTGTCTAGGGAACTTGTATGTCGATGAACCTGTTAAAGGAATAATAAAACTAGATTGTTTTTTTGAACTCCAATCGCCCTGTGTTTACTTAAGTAGTAAATTGGCCCTTTAGACACCAGTATAAACACTTTCTACCAAGCGACAGTTTTGGTGCTTGTCAATACTCTGCAGTTATAAAACTGCAAATATACAAACGTATAGTCCACCTACAGATCTACAGATACGGTTTTTCTGAGATACAGAAATCCTTTAAATCGATAATCTTATTTCTAACCAAGAGGAAACTTTATTTTGTTTTTGCGTATGATACTACGAGTAATAAATATTTTATCGCTAGTAGCGGAATTATTGTATAGCGAAGTGATTGTGTGATAAAGGAATTAGACTTGTATTACCAAATGTGTGTTTTTGCGTCACGGATTACAATTAGAAGGTATTTTTACTTCTCTCTTGTATAATAAATCACAAGGGTTTTTAAAAATAATAATATTAATCTTGTCACTTTGTAATATAAATGATCCTCAAACAAAAAATATGCACCACTGGGTTTACTGAGTTGCTCGCTTGCTCACAGCCCAAGAAAATGTATGGAATGGACACACACATTGTGTGTATAAGATACAATGCCTATCATTGCTATGGCTCTGTGTAATGCAATCCAGCCAACAATCTCTATGAGCAACCAAGTAATGAGGTTGTGCAAAACATTACCTTGAGGGGTGTTTGTTGACATGTCACAAAGCATACTGCTAGACTTTTGTAAACCCAAAGCAAGCGCATCCTTGCCATTAATATAGTGATCAAACAAACATTTTGTTCTTGGTGAACGTATTAAAAGTGGTTCATATTTAACAACGAACATCATCCTTTCCGGCTACAAATCATATATTGCAGAAAAAAAATGTTATATTGTAGAGGGCACTTCTCAGCTACACAAGTCATGGAGACTGAGAACATCCTCCGAGTATGGACGCCACTGATCAAGATTCACTGCAACTGCTCACTAGACACGACTCCTCTCACATCGTCACTTTATCAAATACAATATTTGCCCAATCTCATCATGTCCACCACACTCGCCTGTAATTACAATAAACGACAAGGTGCGTGGCTCGATACAGCTTTATCTCACCGCTGACCAGCACTGAAATCATTAACTTTTCATTAGTGTTCGTGAAGCGGAAGGCAGTAGCGATCATTAACATTATGATATCAGGGACCACAGTGTTGCAGAGGTCAGGCTACTCACCTACCACCAAGGTGAGCCGGGTTCGGTTCCCGGCGTGTTTTCTCGAGGTATCTCCAGTTTCCCACGCCATTGCATTCCGGCGCTGCTACATACTCATCTCTCTACACCCTAATCGGATCCCTAGTCGTCAGTGTTAAGAGCTGCCCAAATATTATCACTCCACTTGACTTAGAATATTACTCCAAGGCTCTCGCCTACATAGAGCTAGTTTCCGCGTTTGAGGCCGAGAATCGCAGCCGTGATAAGGGTGACACTGCCACACGCTTCAAGTGCGTTATCACCACTACGCGCAAGGTTCTGAACTGGCGTGTAGTGTTCTCGTAGTGCTGCGTGTACCTATGGCACTTTAAGAAATGATCCTATCATTTTATTGGTGAAAAGTGTGTTATAATTTTCAGTGCCTGCCCCTCGAGTACATTCCTATTTAAATAACAGCAATTTATTTAGGTACAGCGCTCTGAATAAGTCGACTTAAGCTGTGTTAAAATCTCACGAAACGGTGTTTAAAATGTACGTGATATCTTGTAAGTAACCGACAGGTGGAGTGCATTTTCTTTTCGCAGATAATCGCATTGGGGGCACGTTTAATATTATCGGAGGAAAACCTGGATTTCAAATACTCTGTTACGCATTTCAAGCGCTTGACAAGCCGGCCCGTTAAGATTTGCGTGGGTATTTGAGGAATTTATTAACCATGCTAAGAATTGTTATAGATCCAAAATACATTTTTTATAGATTCTGGTACAATTATTGTTTCCTGACATCTTATCTAATATAATATAAAAAAATTAAAATGGAACCGAAAAATTACACTTATACTGTATTTAACACAAATTATTTTCGTAAATATTAAAAAATAATTGTAAATAAAAATTAGCACAAAGTTTTGTTTTAATTAAAGTTCTTCTTTAAGTCACCTTAGTGGAAAGCTGCGATATGTTTAAAGTCAAATATTTAATTAACCTAAAATAATTTCATACATTTCACTATTATTTTCTTTTACATTTTGTTTCAAAAGATATTATTGATTAACGGGCAAACCACGTGATAATATTTACACGACGCCCTGATGACCTAAACCATTACATTTCAGTTGAAGTACGTGTTTTAAAATTTAAACCAATTAGAGATTTCTAGGAAAAAAAGTACAATTCTACATTTAAAAAATATGATTTAAATAATTATTCAAATGTAGTTTTCCACAATATTGGCAGTCTACCTCGTCTCGTCCTCAGCCTATGGTCTATATATTTATTGATAAATAAAGTAGACGGAAAATTGTCTTTATATCTCTCACTTCAAACTATTTCTCACATCGAACTTTGCACCAAGCTCCGGTGCTGAGAGGAGTACCCTCTCAAAGACCTAGCCTGCGCTCTCCTCAACAGCAAAGGTCAGCCACCGGAGTCAAGGGTTTAGGCGCATCACAGCTTTGTCAGCCGCCTTTCTCAAGGCATGGCAAAGTGGATGCAGAAGATGATGACAACAAACACAGGTAATCACAGTAAAACAGATTTAACTTCATTTCAAACACCACAGGTTAACCCAACACAAACACACAGCTCAATAGTAAACCACAGCTCACCGAGAAGTCCCGGGAACACACCCCGCAGATTGCAACAACAGAAACAAACACCCAAGCCAGCGGGACATTGGAGGGCCCCTACAGCTCACAAGCGAGTGCTGGAGTGTTATTCCAATAGCAGCAGGACCCGGGAAAGAGGTCTGATTCGTCTGTACACACCACCGGTGGTTCAACCGACGGGGGCGGAGACAGGCGGACCAGCGACTCGTCCTCGGACACAAGCACAATCACTAAGGCGGGGAGGGAACCCCTCCTTGGACAGGCCCGTACAAGGATGGGTTCACCTTCCCCGAAAGGAAGCACCTTAACAAAAGAAAAGTAATGTCTCCACAGGAAGAAAGAGGCTGGAAGACAAAAACCGGTTGGAAGTGCTGAAAGAGGTGCGCGTTGAGGGAAGAGAAGAAAGCAACGACGCCTAAAATACACAACAAAAGCAACCACTAAGATACAGGCCAGTGCCTATAATAATCCCAGACAGCAGGTCACTAAAAATGGTGGCCCAGCTGCTCTGCAAGAGTAAAATTTACTTCCAAAACACACTCACACGTAGGCGAGAGTTAAAACTCACTTATAATACCCGGGAAGTCTTCGAGAAGGCCCGGCGCCTTCTCGCACAAACAAAACGTAACACACACGTCCACCCAGGTGAGAAACCACAAAGGTATATCATTAAGAATCTGCCTCCACAAGGTATGGAAGAACAAATGCTGGCAGACGACATCACCAGGTGTGGTTTTAGAGTAATAGACCTCCGCAACTTCAAGCGCAAATCCCACAAGCACACCCCTGAGGACCCCGATTATATTACAGCCGGAACATTTTCAGTGACATTAACACCAGGAGAGAAATACTTCCTCAGGGTCACAAGGCTCTACTGGACACGGGTTCGGATAGAGCCTTACAAGCCGCGTCCCAAAGATGTTACCAACTGCCGCTACTGTTGTCAGTGGGGACATACAGACAAACACTGCAACATGCAGACATTGTGCCTTAAATGTGCGGGCCTGCATAGGTACACTGATTGCCCACACAATGAAGATGACTCTCAGTCTTTGCGGTGTAAAAACTGCGGGAAGGAAGAGCACCACGCTTCGAACAAAACTCAGTTTTTAAAAAAAAAGTAGAAGCCAGACGGGCGAACACACTCAGAAATACACGTCCGAAGTTCACACCACAAGCACCAACACCTCAAACCCTGCGCAGTTCCCGCACCTGCTCAGAACAGCACGCACACACACACCTGAGGTGCAGGGGCCTGCCAGGCCGACGTCAGTAGTGGCTGAGGAGGGCATCGCTGGGGGCAGTCAGGCTGGGAGCAGCAGGATGGCGGCTGGCGGGCCTTCTCGGGCCGCTGCGGGCGCTGGGGAGGTGAGGCCCGGCCCCTGGGCACAGAGGGCGGAAGAACACTGGCCAGCACAGCTGCCTAACAGAAGACCGCCTCTCCTGGAGACCCCACTCCAGCCACCCCAAATGGATGAAAGTCTCGTTGCCTCAATACACGACATTCGGGGACTTACACAGTTACTCCGCGACACGCACTTCGCAGAACTTATAATACACGTGCGGCCATATTTCGACCACATCGCGGCGGAACGAACACTTGCAGACAACCAATTACTGTTGCTAAAGGCACTAGCTTCTCTCCCACAGTAATGGCTAACACAAATACAGAACACACCCTGCATCTATTAAAATGGAATGCCTGCGGGATCAAATATAAAGAATATGAACTACACCAACAGTTAACAATACATGGAATAGATATTGCTTTTATTACAGAAACAAGGCACCATAATCAGGATAAATTAAATGTTCATGGACATAATGTTGACAGATCAGACAGGGATCGCCGAGGAGGGGGAACAGCTTTCATAATTAAAAATAACACTCACCACCAACCAGTAAAATTACCTACATTAAATCAGATTGAAGCCACAGAAATAATAATTAAAATTAACCATACCCACATCTAAATGGCGGCTGTATATTCACGCCCGAAAAATAAACTAAATGAACAAGATTTTTACACTATTGTGGGAGGTACAGACCACTTTTTAATAGCAGGAGATCTAAACATAAAAAAAAAGAATGAGAATGTTGAAATAATAACCGAAATGGAAAAATACTAAGCAGACATGCAGATCAAAACAACTATGTAATTTTCCCGCCACCCAAGCCCACCTACTTTTCAAATAATGGCACCAGACCGGACAAATTAGATATAATACTCACTAATATCCCCACCTCTAACACAGAATCAGAAGTTTTAGATGAACTAGTCTCAGATCACCTCCCAGTCTTCATGAAATTAACTTTAAACACACACAGATCTAACAAAAAAAAAACACACAGTAAGACGGCCAACAACGAACTGGGAAGGTTTCCAAAAAGAATTAATCGAAAAATTTGAAACCCCACCAGAAATAAACGACCAATTAGAATTAAATTTGCACACAAAACTTTTCACAGACACAGTACAGGAAACCTTAAAGCAAAACACCAAATACATGGACAGGAGGCAATACACAAGAGCAAACTATCTGGAAGTAGACTATTTATTAGCCTTAAAACGTTAAGCGCGAAACAATTATCAAAGAACGCGAAATCTTGTAATTAAAACAGAATGCAAGAGGCTTAAAGGACAGGTAACAAGCAAACTAGAGGAAATAAAAATCAAAAGCTGGAGCTACGCCACCAAAAGAGCAGCACGTAACCAAAAACCAAATGTGGAGATCAACAAAATCATAAATAGGTAAATGTAAAAATTAACCACCCCAGCAATAGAAACGCCGCAAGGTTTTGTATACACAGCCAGGGATAAAGCCAACACAATAGCAGATAGTTTAGAGAAACAATTCTCCCCCATTACAGAAGTTCAGGACAGACAATTCACTCAAACATTCAACAACGATATAAACGAATACCTTAAATTAAAAGAAACATCTGAATATGAACCGATAACATTACACGAACTACTAAAAATAATAAGAACATGCCCTAATAATAAATCTGGAGGACCAGACGGAATAGAATTTGAGGCCCTAAAGGAATTACAAGTTTATGCACTAGAATACCTACTTGAAATATACAACTCAATGTTAAAACTATGTAGATTCCCACAATCCTGGAAAAATGCTAAAGTCATAACATTACCAAAACCAGGAAAGGATACAACAAAACCAGAAAACAGACGGCCAATAAGCTTACTAAACAGCATGAGCAAAATATTCGAAAAAGCCCTACTATACGTACTAAAAAATCATGCAGATTTAAACAAACTGATACCAGACAACCATTATGGGTTCAGAGCCGAGCACAGAACCATACACACTTTAATTAAAATCGTCGAGGACATCACGGACGGATTCAATAAAACAGAACAACAATTTAGAGTAATAACCTTTTTAGATGCACAAAAAGCATTCGATAAAGTCTGGCTCCTAGGACTAATAAAGAAGCTAATACATTATAATTTCCCAGCTACTTATGAAATCTGTTAGCGCATTAGTTAAATAATATACGTTTTTACGTAACATTAGATGGAGCAGATTCTAAAACTATAATAGCAACAGCAGGCGTCCCGCAGGGATCGGCACTTTCCCCTTTTCTATATAGTGTTTACACAGCCGACATCCCAATAACAGATACACGAACTAAC
Source organism: Clitarchus hookeri (assembly GCA_002778355.1). Classification (NCBI taxonomy): domain Eukaryota; kingdom Metazoa; phylum Arthropoda; class Insecta; order Phasmatodea; family Phasmatidae; genus Clitarchus; species Clitarchus hookeri. The sequence continues at coordinate 56,093 of NQII01004314.1, read as the reverse complement.
GCTAACATACAAATGTACGCAGACGACACTGAAATTATTAAACATCACTGTCACATTGAATACGCATTAATAGCACTGCAAAGACAACTAACAAGCCTTGAGGAATGGTACACGAAATGGCGAATAAAAATCAACCCGGGAAAATCAGAAACAATAATAATTACCAGAATGAAACGAAAACCCAAGCGAGAACTAATGTTATTTAATCAAAAAATACCGTACGTTAGGAAAGCCAAATATCTCGATTTAATGTTAGAAAACATGTTACCTTGGCAGCCACACACAGAGAAAGTAAGACACTCAGCAGTGGGAAGACTTAAACCACTATACGCAATATTAAATGCAACAAACTTCCCACGTAGTAGAAAACTGCAAATATATAAACAAGTAATACTCCCAGCTATGCTTGATGGATATGAGGTATGGGGACATTGCACAGAACGCAGAATTAAAAGCTTACAAACAGAAGAAAATAGATTTTTGAGAATCATAGCCGATCAGGATAGGCATACCACTGGCGAAACGATTCACAAACTACTGTCTGTAAAAAATATTAAAGAAATAATTGCAACAAAAAATTTGTTAGGTATTATGATTCCGCAGGTGTAAGAAAATACAAAAAACCTAAGTTACAATAAACACTCAACAAGTGCGAGAAGGGGAATGCACGCTGATTGGCGCGAACTGGCTAGCCAATCAGAGAGCGAGGCAATCGAGGAACTCACCACACGTTATTAATGCGGGCCGTTTTCGTCCGAATCGCCGCAGTCGTCGTGCGCAGCGAGAGGAAGCAACATCCACCAGCACCTACGAGAAGAGCAACCTGCAGATCTTCAAGACAGCGGCAGCGCCGAGTAGATCTTTTTAGATCTACTCGTGCAATGAAAGTTACCCAGTGCGGATAGTTCTTGTTAGAGCTACCGCGCGGCCCAGGACCAGCAGTTCGGCGCATGCGTCGAGCAGACGGCCTCGTGAAAGAGAAGCAGAAGTAGAGTGCGCATGACGACTGCGGCAAAGCTGTGAACAACCAAATACACGCCTCGAAAACACAGTAAATTCACATTGACACACACATTCAAATCACAAAGGCGCACCGATCCAGGTGCGAACTATGTGTGTTCTCGGGCAAGGAAGTCTGCCCCAGCTACCGCTCGAGAGCCAGGCCTAGTGGGCACATGCAGTGGTCCAGGGAAAAGTGATCATGGGGAACTTAACCTAGTCATTATCATTGTATATATCACACTGAAAATATATTTTTGGATAAGCTACAAATATTATTAAATATATATATATAAATCGTTATAAAAATATTTATATTGAAATATTATTAATAAAAAAAACCCAAAATACAAAACTATATACTCCAATTAACGCACTGACTTGTTAGTTTTTTTCAGGTCGGGAAGAAGAAAACTTGGTACTCAGGAAGGGGGCTCCACTTATACAGGGGCCTGTATAGACTCTGGTGTCAGTGTCCTCCCCAACTGCAAATTACTATCACTTGTATTTTTCCTCCTCAATGTCACAAACCTGGAAACGAGAACTTGTACTCCAGTGAAGACCTGTATAGGACACATCGGGAGACTAGGGACTCACCGACACTATATATGCAAAATTAACTAGAACACTTGCAAACATCACTTCAACATGCTAGACATACTTCACGACACAACAATCACTCCGGCCGATAGGCTGGAGGGGAGCTTCACTCCCCCCGCCGAAATCCACGAACACGTAAATTTACTTAAAGTAGGCAGCACAATTAAACAGCCTAAATACGGTTCCGGTGCCCAACAACCGACATACACACGGCTCCCCGCCGCCGACCCAATGATTTGGATATGTGTCGGAGTGTATTTGTTTGACAAGCATCCTGTGAGTTATGGGAGCCTAGGCTCCCGGTCTCACGACACCAAGGCCATTCGGTGGCATATGAGGGTTTGGCGGATTTCTCACATACATTAAATTAATTATTTATCTGTTTTGATGCCGCAGAATAAATAACATTATTCCGAATTTTCCAAATCGGTTGATTTTTAGGTAACTTCATTTTGAAATGGATGTCTTCAATAAAATAACAATGTTTACTTACAAATTTATTTATATAAAGCACAACTTTTTCTATTGTGATAACAATGGCTATTACATGCCATTTGCAGTTAAACTCTATGTACGAAATTAAGTTTTCGAATGAGAGACTGGCTCCCTCATGATTGCACAGCCCAGACTGCTGGACGCAAAAATATGGAAATGTGGGGTTTGGTTCCCCTTTGGATACTGGCTTACACTAAGGAAAGATTTTTAAAAACTTATAAGTAAATTTATCACTTGTTATGATTGTTGTTTTTTCCTGCATATATACCACTATTACACAATATTATAAACGGATACCTTTTTAAGAAAATTAATATATTTATGAGATTTTCATATATGTATATTGCTTTTTTGTAGTACATTTGTTATTATATTTGATATTTTAAGTATCACATGCATTTTCGTCCATTTATCAAAAATATTATAATCATTACTAAAATTTTTTTTTTATAATGAACCAATTATACGATTACTGTGGTCATATTTTACCAACTCTAATAGTATTTTTTCAAGCAATATGTTCATATTAACTTTATAAATGTAATAATTTCTGAAATTTTTTTTTTATATATATTGAAATGTTATTTCTTGTATATTTAAAATTTATAAAATGTTCTTTTTCTTTGGTATATTTTCATTATTAACAATGTCAGTTCTATGTTCTTAATTATAAAGTCGATATAATATTTAAGAACTATAAATTATTAGTAATTATATATTCATCAATATGTTTACCTTCACCATAGAATTTTTTTTATGGTTTATGTTAGTGCTAGTTTGTATATCAGTATTTATTCAAATACATGGAAATAAAATTTACGTATATGTTGAGTTTTCCTATATATCATATATATTTTAGAAACAGAATTGAATTAGAAACGAGAAAATTATGATTTTACCTATTAACTCTATTTCGAATAAAATAAAAATTAATGTAAATATATTTCTTACATTTTTGAAATTAATTTTTATAATAATTATAAAGTTAAGTAAATTTTTATTAATTCGTTGCTCACCAATTTAAATATAACTTATGCAATTATCAAATAAATAATAACGTTAAATTAAAAATTATTCAAACTTCTAAATTGTGGTCACTAATTATCTAAAAAAAATTTTTAATGTGGGTGATCATTTTAAATTTTTTAGTAGATGGATATGTAAAAAATTACAAAAAAATTAAAAGTTTTCGTAGTTATTAATTACAAAAGAATTAGAGGAAACTTAAGAAATTATCAATCTTAACATAATATGGAATTTTCTTAAATATATATGTTGCTGACAAATATGGTAACGTTCTATTATAACATTTATTAATATTTATGTATTTATCATATATGAGAAATGTAAAAAGACTGTGTTCGCGCGGATGATTCTCGATATCGCGTCTTGGTAAAGCAAAATACTGCTGCAGATTTAGGTAATACTGAACACAAAGATACTTACTGAACCTTGTACGAACGAGATTAATAATAATAAATAGTTTTTGTTTTAAGAATTAATCGCAGAAAATATGTCAACAAACAAAATATTAAGACAACAAGAAGTAAGTGTAAATAAAGGATTTTTTTTATGGTTTTGTTTTTTATTTACTTGAAAATTTGTTATACACTGGAGAGCCAAAAAAACTTTTATAGGCGTGCGTATGCAAATAACAGAGGTATGGAATAAATCATAGTAACGCGATGCGGTCGGCAGCGCCTGTATACGACAAAAAGCGTCTGGCAAAGTTGCTAGATCGGTTACTGCTGCTACAATGGCAGGTTATCAATATTTAAGTGAGTTTGAACGTGGTGTTATAGTCGGCGCACGAGAGATGGGACATAGTATCTCCGAGGTAGCGATAAAATTTGGATTTTCGCGTACGACCATTTCATGAGTGTGCCGTAAATATAGGGAATCCAGTAAAACATCACATCTTCGACATCGCCGCGGCCGGAAAAAGATCGTTAATGAACGAGACAAATGCCGACAGACGAGACTCATTTAACGTGGCATACGTGCAACGCTTTCTCAAATTGGCGCAGATTTCAATTACTCCTGCATACCTTCAGACATTAGTCGAGTCAATGCCACGTCGTCTTGCGGTACTTCTGCGTGCTCGCGGGGGCCCTACACGATATTAGGCGGGTGCGCCAATTTTTTTAACTCTTCAGTGTACTTAAATAGCTCATAAGTAAAGAATCTAGGGTAGAATAACATTCTAAACGCTAATTACAAAATATACTTTGTGTTCGGCGATAATATCAGACTGTATTTTCCGACACCACACACACAAGCCTTATGACAGCATCGCTCTAATCGTGAGAGATACATGAATGTTCTCTCATGGCCATTCTAGGAATTGCAGATTAAATATTGAACACATGATCATTTGTACACATGGTATTCACAATTACAGAATTACTTCCTCTTTGAGCCATTACTTATTTGTGACAGGGAATATAATTATCCGCGTTAGTGAAATATAATTATCAGAAAAATGGTAATATTTCAATTTTTACAAAATGAAAGTGGTGTTCCCATCCATAAATCGTGTTTGTGATAATAAATACTAATTTAAAACTATAGGAGGAAATCATTCAGTTGGTGTGCTGTATTTGTATAGTTACACGAACTCAGTTGCTATATATATGTACAAGATTAAAAACAAATGTAATTTCACTTAAAAATATCGCCTATGTGATTGTACATTCTTTACTACACTGGTGTGCAGGGTAAAACATTATGTACATACGACAAACATCAGAAAATAATTATTCATGTAAAAATCACTTTTCTTCACACGGCTAACATAATTTATGTCTTGGATTAGTGAAGATAAATTTAACATAGTTATCTGATCTCAAATATTAACCAGCTGTGCCTCATAGTAAAGCATTTTACTTTATTAAGGTAACAGCATAATCTTGCAAAACTGAAAGCAAACAAAAATAAGGTTTAATTTGTTCTGTTATCTGACATTATTTCAGGAGGTTGCAAAAACTTAATTTTTTTTAATCAAAAAATTTACATTCATAGAATAAATAAATCATCGGCAACAGAGATATTACATTATCCATTCAAAATATATAATGGACTTTTCATAAAATATCATTGTTAAGTACAACACAAGAAACTATTGCGGCATTATCCTGCAAGCAACTTACTAAAAGCATTGAAATGAAACAACTGTCCATCAAATGGTTAAATTGTGACAATAGTGAGTGGTATATAATGGGTCATTCTGCAGCAGGACCAGCAGATTAGACATCACAAAGACAGCCATGAAGCAGAGTAGAAGCTCTTTAAGAGTTAAGAATCCTGCTGCACTGAAGGATAGATCCTCGCTGGAGAGCTGGTCCAGAAAGAGTTTCAGCTGGTGGACCACTCCCTCCCCTAGATAATGATCCAGAAGTATGTCCTGGACGTTGTCCCTTGTCTACCTCGCCTCATCACTGAAGGCTTTGCTGGACCAGACCATGGCTATAGTCTGGCCTGAGTACAGAAAAGTCCACATTATGGAAATACATACATGCCAGTCTGCAGAACTCTCACTATTAAAGATGGTTCTTGAAATAACCGCATTAAACCAGGAGTTTATTGTAACAAGGGGAGCCTCGGGGCTCAGCATTAGGACTGCTCCCCTCAAAACCAAGGCAAACTAGATTCAACCCTTTGCTGGGCCACCCCTGGGTTTTCGCAATTGGGAATTGTCCCCGACGATGTCGCTGATCGGCGGGTTTTCTCTTGATCTCCTGTTTCGCTAGCCTTTTCATTCCTGCGCTGCTCCATTCTCACCTCGCTTCATTCTCATCGGCTCTAAAAACATCGATGTAATGAGCTACCCAAGTGTCTTCACGCACTCACTAACAAGTCCAATGAGTTTAAGTATTTGCAGATATATATCATTTTAATATTTCATAATTATTAATATTGGTTATATTGTTGGTAATTCATCTATCATATAAACATCACAAATAATTTTCGCTCATTAACTTTATTTCAAAGTTTTTGATAATTATATTGAATAAAATATTAATAAAAAATTTTTTTCAGTCTTCATATTTTTTTTTTTTGGTACAATACTTTACCAAACATTGATATCTTTGTTTCCAGTAACATAATAATTCGGTGGTTCATCTAATTATTTCTTATTTATCTTGTTTGTTTAACTATATTATATATCAAGCATCCAATAGCCACTGAAACATCTAATACACCTAAAAAAAAAAAAAAAATTGAAATTTGGGAGAAATCCACCATTATGGATTAATGCACGCCCAGTTATTTCATTTAACCATTTTTTTAATTGTTGATATAAGATAATGTTATTTAAAAGCTTTCTCTTCTTTATTTAATTTAGTTTGGTTCACATTGATTTAAGTTAAATTATATATATATATTTATATAAATATTTTAATATACAAACTAATATGTTGAATTTTATTATTTTAAAATTCATTTAAATAAAAATAATTAATTTACATTAAATAAACACTTATATTCATGTATTTAATAATAAACGATTTTTAATCCCTAAACTTCATTTTAGTCTAGTAATCATACTTCCAGAAACAAAAGTATAATACATTATTCCACCAATTGGTGAACTTTATTTAACATTATTCCTTTAGCTTGAAGTAATATTTTATCAACTTAATGTCTTAAATTATATATCTTTATAATTTCAATTAGCAATGTCGTGATCTTTTCATTCTTAATTTTTATTATTTATTCGTATTACAGTGTTCTAAAATTTCATCTTATTTTGTGAATGGATCACAATAATTATAACCTCGTTAATGCATCTCAGGAAAATTTTAATTATTTAATGCACAATTTATTACTCTTTTTCCATGGTGTTTAGAATTACAGAAATAGTGTGAGATTACGTTTAGAACTCGTAATGTATATTGAACTCCTTTAGTAATATAAATTACAAAATCAGAAAATCTTTTGCACAACATATTTTTTCACTAACATTTTCATTATAATCTTATTTTTTTGCCCATTTATTCTTTACAGTGTATAACTAACAATAGATCAATAAATATCCTTACATAGCTCATCCTTATATTCTTTTGATATGTTATTATATTTTTTTATTCCCCCACAAGGTTTTGGCGTTTGTGGTGAATATATTCTTTCGTGTGGTTGGTTGTGAGCAAGACAGTGGTCATGTTATATATTTTTAATAAATTAGTTTATTTATATAATGGCATTGTCATATTTTACTTCTAAAAAACTTGTTCATTTGGATTATGTTAATAAAGCATTTTCTCTATAATTATCACAATCTTCGTTGGTATAACTATTTTCACGATGATCCGGTTTACATATTATTAACAATATAGTTACTGAACTACTCTAGCGCGAGGACAAGCGAGGAAGACAATGGAAAAATGGTACGCATTGTGAGTACAGATTTTGTTTCACTTCTTAACAGTAAGCCAGTACGACTTATCTGATCGAGTGGCAGGTAAGAACTGCCACCTTCACTCTTAGCTGTGGTGAACCTCGGACCAGGAAATACCTCGCTGGCTTAATGGTGTTTGTGCATATGTGGACAAAACTTCCCATTTTGTCACTACACTCCATTAGTGTATTCGGTACAATGGATTAGCACTCTGTGTCGCACCATCCACTTACACTCACCTGCTCAGTGGTCGTGGTGGCATTCCACCACATTACCTCCCTGCAAGTGATGAACCCGGATCACGAAAAACCACTCTGAAGGTGGTTGAGAAATCGAACACTTTGACAGGACCAGGTAGTGTTCGGTACAGGCATAAGTTTTCTTTCGGCGACTTTGAGAGTTAAGCAATTGTGTAGGTGGCCCCCAGTTCTATATCTGGGATGTGTGCGGCAAGATCGTCGGCGTTATCGTCATTGTAAGTGTATACTGGTTTGAGGTGAACAATTAAGACTGTGACTTGGCGTCTATTCATCTGGTGGGTTGAAGTCTTAGATGTCAGATACAGCAATGGGAAGGGGCCGGTATAAGTAGGCAAAGACATCCCTTTGGCACCTCGCGACGGATAAATAATACTGTTATTGATTGCTAGGACATTGAAGACAAACGGTTTACGTTCAGCATGTCGTAAGCCACCAACAGGTCGGAGATCAAAGAAGTGATACTGTAGCCCTTTGCTTAGACCTGTGGCATACATATGCTGAGAACTTGGATGAGCTACCAGAAATTCTCTGGGTAGCCACACGGTTTCCCATACACCATGTCATCAGAAGATGCATGCATGTCCTATCTCCAGGTTACATTTTTCCCAGGAGTATGGTGGTGAAAATGTTCACCCAGTGCTCTGTCATGTGGCTATATGTGACCGCTTTGAGATGCCGATGCATGTGCTCGACCATGCCATAAGCAGAAGGATGGCATTCTGTGGGCCTCAGGCGAGTCATCCCTGACAGGTTGCTGAGGTCCCTGAAAAATGTTGACTGGAACTGCTTTGCCTGAACAGTGGTGATCTGTAGTGCTGTGCTAAAGCGGGCTATCCGAATAGGGTTGTATGCACGGGCCACCATTGAGGCTTCGATGCTCTCCACAGGCACTGCATCTTGCCATTTGGTGAAGTGATCGATGATCGACATGCAATATCTGAAGCCACGCGAAACTAGCATGGAAACCTCAAGGTCTTTTTGGACATGGTCGAAACGAGGAGAAACTGAAAGGAATGAGCCCCTTGGTGATAAGATATGCTGTGAAAATTTTGCATGCTGACATGTCAACCACCGGTAGTCAAAATTCACTGACGGCCATAAAAAGCATTGAGTGACTAACCTAGCAGTAGCTTTGATACCTGTGTGCAACAACTTATGGACCACATTGAATGCTTTACAGCGAAATGATTCAGTGATATACGGTCTCACATTCGGTGTGAAGACATCGCAGTATACCTCGAATAGTGACTTTTGCAAGTGTAAATTCCTTAACCACAGGCCAAAATCCATCTGAAGGAACTGCTTCAATTCTTAGTCCGCTGTCTGTGATGCAGCAATAGCCTTGTGATCTAGTGTAGCATTGACAGCATCAACCCTCGAGAAGATGTCCGTGATAACATTTGCTGAACCTGCAATGTGCTGAATATCGGTCGTTAATTAGCTAATGAAATCCAAGGGGTGTGTCTGATTGGGTGAGTACCAGTTTGGGGTCTGTGAATATGCGAAAATTAAGGGCATGCGGTCTGTAAAAACAGTAATTTTCTCCTCTCAACCATTTGGCGAAACTGGTGAATTCCTAAATAGATGTTGACAATCTCCTAATTATAAGCCCCATTTTTCTGCCTAGCAGGTCTGAGTTATTTTGAGAAGAAAGCGAATTTTTGCCAACATGTTGCACATTCTGCCGAAATACTAGCCTGATTGCAATATCCAAGATATCCATCATCATCGCTAAGGATGCAGTCAGTATGGGATGAGCCAGGAGTACAGCTTTAGCAAGGCTCGTATTACAGTTGCCAGATGCCTTTTCACTGGCCAGTAGAGCTGATCCCTTCAAGACACCCTTGAGAAGCTTGTGGAAGGGAGTCTGTGACATCAGCAGCACTTAACATAAAGCGACGATATAAATTTACCTTGCCAGTAAATTTACGCAGCTGTTTCGCAGTTGTTCGCCTTCTGTAGTACTAGATAGCATCAACTTTACCTGGGAGAGGCTTGGTGCTATCAATGGAATTGCTATGCTTTAAGAATTTTACTTGTGGTAGCCGTACACACACTTAGAAAGTTTGATAAGCAGACAGATAAAACTGAGGCATTTGAAGAGCTCCTCTAGGTGCTAATCATGCTCTCATTCGCTAACCGAAGCTACTAGGATTTCGTTAAGGAAGAATACACAATCAACAAGGCCCCTGAGAACATTATCGATGAATCTCTGAAATGTCAGTGTGGCATTCTGAAGCCCAAAAACATGAAGAGAAATTCATATAGTCCAAATGGCACAGTAATTGCCATCATGTGGATATTTATCTTGGCAGCAAGAATTTGGCTGTAGGCCTTAACATAGGCAATAACATAAAACATAGGCTTGCCATGGCGAGATTGGGAGAAGTCCTGGATGTGTGGAATTGGATATTTGTCTTAGAATTGTACGAGCAATGATCTGGTAGTCCCCACATGGCATAAATTGTTCACATTTCTTGGGTACCATTTGCTGGGGCAAGATCACAAGCTGTCAAAAGGACACACTGTCCCAATCTTGAGCATAGCTTCTAAATTTTTCTTCGCCTTTCGCAACTTATATGGAGCTAAATATCGTGGCCTGCTATGCTCGGGTCGCTGAGTGGTGGTGTTGGTGAGGTGAATACTGGTATACTGAGCAGACTTCAATGTGCCAGATGGGTGAGTCAAGGTGACATGCCTTTTAAGCAATTCAGAGTAGCGCACTAACTGAAGAAGTGTTTTGACACTGCCGATATCACATTTGGCCTTGCGGTAGTCTGCGGCCAAAGATGTTTTGCTCCCCTTCAAGGAGCCAGGTTTCTTATAACCAGGAGACTATAAGGGTGAAGGAAATCTGCTCCAATAATCGGCAATGTTAAATCGGCTACCACAAAAAGGCTAACCAAATCTCTCCTGAGTCCGAAATCCAGCGATAATGACACAAAGCCATAAATGCCGATAGTTGAACCATTTACTGCAAACAGAGTAGTTAGACTTTGGATGCCTACCTGCTAACCGAGCACATGGAAAAACACAATGTCCACACGTGTGTTGACTAGAAATTGCATTTTGGTCCCTATGTACATGACGAAAAGGCGGCTACTCGAAGTTTGAGCGGAGTAGCTGGCTGCCACGAACCCGTTACTCGTGTTGCTTCCCCTGATCACGTCGGCGTCATCACTCTAGCTAGTGAGCTATTATAGTACAAGGGCAAGAGAGTGGGGCAATTAAGACATGGTACGCATCGCGTGTGTGTAGATTTATTTTGCACTTCTAAACAGTACAAAAAAATGATTGTTCTGCTCGAGTCGTAGTAGGAAACTGTAGCTTGCTATCTCTTGGTTGTGGTGCACCTCGAACCAGGATATCCCTCGCTGGCTTAATGGTGTTTTTGCGCACTCACTTACACACTCCCACCTTGACGCTTTAGTCCATTAGTGTACTCGGCAAAGTCCATTAGCACTCTGTGCCACACCAATCACTTATACTCACCTGCACAGTGGAAGTGGAATTGTATCACTACGAACAAGTAGTTAGTATGTTAATTCATATCATTTATTTTAACAAATAATTCAGTATCATTTAATTTGGTTCGTGTTTCGCCTATATAAGAATTATGACCAAAACCTCCCAAACCATACTTGTCTTTAATAACTTTTATTTTCCCCAGAAAATTATTTCCAAGATCAGTTGTTAATGGCTCGATCCGATATATATATACAAAGTATTGATTCTCTCCTAGTTATTCATCGTGAGTAAAAATTTTTTTTCGAATGAATGTTATTCTAGTTTGGCATATTGTCTCAAATTTTGATGGTATATAGGACTAATGTTATTAAATTTTTATTTTCTTTAGTCAACTCAACGTTTTTGCAATATTTTGTAATTTGTGAATTAAAGGCAATTATTTTATTTGTTTTGATACTCGGCCACATCAGTTCCTTTTACAATTTCTAAATTTTTTGACGAGTAGTTTAATTTTTGATATTTGACTTTATGGATGTTAATTTTTTTAATTTATATACATAAAAAATTTTTACTATATAAAAACGATGTTCAAGTGTCGAAAGCTTTCAAAAAACAAACATTTCCTTCAGCAGATCAAACAAAAGAAATTTTAAATGTTTATAATTATAGAATAAATTTTGCTTTTCCTATCTGTGACAGATTTTTTCGTAATGGTTCTGACGTTATGAACAATTTAGATTTCATTATAAATATGTTACTCCAATAATCATAACCTCTATAGTATTAAAGTAAATTAATTTTTTTTTCTCATTTCATTTTCGAGTTGAAATATGAAAACGTTAACAAATATTTGGAGCAATTAGTAATCTTGGAATTATCACCATTGTGATGCATGTTTTGAATAGCTCACAATCACACATATTTTATTTATAAATGAGTTGAGTTGATAAAACATACCCACTGAAATCTGTTCATTTTGATAGACATAATGAAATAATTTATTCTTTGAGGGTATCTATTTGGTTTCGCAGAGATAGTAAAAAAATGTATTTAAAGGAGGCCGTAAAATAAATTATACATATATCTTCTGTTAACACGTGTTTATATGTTTATCAAACTAAGGATGATAAACTGTTGTTAATTCAAATTTTGCTGCTGCAGTAAATTCGTAATTCTGATTTTAGAAATTATGTGTCAAGTTTTTCAATATGAAACCAACACATCTACTCCAATTAAAGAAAAAATTTATAAAGATACAAACACGCATCATGGTGTTAATAACTTGCAATTTCTAGAAAAAATTACAGTTCCTCAAAATAGATGAAAATGTAATTTTGGCATAACAGATAAATTTAATAAATAACAGTTTGATATACCTGACTGTGTATTTATTAGTATTCAAATAAACAGAAAAGATCGCACAGAACAATATGTTCATACTTCCATATTTAATTACTGCGATGTAAGTAATTTTTTTTTTTGTTTTTAATGAAAAAAAATTTCCTTTTCGTAAAGAAATTTTAAACGAAGGCTTTTATACTGGTTTCATTACTAATGTGTATCAAACATGTCATTATTTAAGAAATTCTGAAAAAAAAAATGTGTACCTATTACAGAAAAAATTTAACTTAATTTCACACCAGTTTTAAAATTTAACAGTGACAATTATTACTTTTTCTTTGTTAGAATAATGGATTATACTTACAGAAAAGTAATGATAGTAAAATAAAACACAAATATAAAAAGTGTGGTTTTTAATAAAAAAAGTTTCAGAGCATACAATGTGCAATATCATGTTGGTTTGTAAAATGAATTTTGCTAATGATCAAAAAACAATATATGAAGATACATATTCTTTTATATTAATTAATAAAAAATACATATCCACAAAATTTGTTGCTTAAATTATACAAACGATTTCATACATTAATAAATTATTAATTCCAATGAAATATTCTTAAAAATTAATACTATTTATCTTTAACAAATGAAAAACCGATTTTAAATTAACTAAACATCAAATATAACATTTTTTTTATTTAACTTAAATAAAACTTATATGTTATTTATTTACGAATATTGTTTTTATAAATTCTCCTGATAACAATACAATTTTTGTAGAACAAGATAATATACGTAAAACAGTTTACAGGTAAAACATATTACAATTGATTCTGAAAAATTCAAATTCATAATTGGATTATTTATGGAATATAACATAATATAAAATTTTTGTACTAGTTTCTGAATATGATATAGAATGTTTTTCTGAATCATATTGTAGATATGTATATATAAATAAATAAATATATATATTAATATATATATATACTCTTATTTTGCCTAGAAAAATATGTCAAACTGATGGAAAATGAATATTTTAAATGTTTAATGAAAATTTTTACTACATATGTTATAAAGTATTAATAAAAATAAGAAAAACCAATTAATGTTAGATATTAAATTATCTTTGGTCTAGAAATATATGCTAAATTTTCGTTGGTTATTTTAAATTGTTGTAATATTATTAACACTGTTAAGATTTATAATGCTTTATGAACTTATATATTAAAACATTTTGTTTCCTTATGTAGACCTTTTTTACTTTTTTTTACGTTTTTTGCTATTTTTAAAAATTTTTGATTTTTTTTGTACATGTCATATTTATATTACCGATTTTTTTGACATATTCATAGGTTCTTAGGTACTTTTTAATTGAATAAATTTTCAAATAGTATATTTTGAGAAAATGTCAGAAATTATTACTGTGCTCGCTCTCTAATAATACACGTTAGTACTGGTACATAAAATAGCTTCTTATACTGCCGAAACTATTTCACTATGTTAATGATAAATAGTCCCTGGGAAATGACAAATTTGATAGATTATGTGCTGGTGTTCGCAGAAAGGCCAGTACAAATATGGCTTTTACGAACTTTTGTTTCGTCGGCGCTTCAGATATTACACACTCATAGATTTGGGCAAGTATCACTTTTGTTGTGGACTATCAACACCCATTATGGTGGAGTCACATAGATTTGACGAGCATAATACAACACTAAGAAAACCACAATAAACACGACAAAAACCTTTTCAATATGTCTGCTTGAAGTTACAGTACGACAGATTACATAGAGTTTAGCATTTTTCGGCACCATTTACAAGGTGCTTATAAATAATCTTGTTTTAAATCTGGTGGACAAAAGCGAAATTCGGAACACAATGCTGACAAAGAAAACATTTTCTGTGTGAAGGCTATTCAAAGTATAAATATTTATTTTATGAGTTTATTCCTGTAGGTGACAAATATTTCCCTTAAATATGCAAGATGAATCACTCTAGGTGAAAAAGAATATGAATATTTGGTCTTACATCATTGTTCACCCTGTTTATCATGCTACACGACATGACCAAAACTGAAATCGTATATAATCTGAAACTGCTTGCAGAGCAACTCGTTTCGTCGTGCTGACGTCAGAAGTTACTTTCTTATATTTGATTATCTGCTCGATTTTGACTGCCGTGTATCACTTATCGTGCAATGCTTGTCGGAGCTACGTGATTCGAGCATTAACGCTTACACAAACAATAATCCTGTAAGGCCCCAATTTAAGGACTGGGCGAAGCTGTTGGTGCAAGATTGCTGGAAAATCCGGACAGTGAATGCAAGTTGAGTTACATAATTTGAGACAATTGAAAGATTTCAATGATCAACAGTAGCTGTTAATCGCTTCGCTGGCTGCAGGATACCAACTACACACCAGTTAGATAATTACAATAAACGAAGAAATATCTTAGGTGATCTGAAATGATCGAAATTCAAATCTTTCCTTGTACGAATATCGGATATCTTAGATTTGGACCGTCATCGGTGTTTTTTTCCATGAATATATGATCCATCCCAACCAAGATAATGACCACTAAGATACATCATGAAGAGCAGAGCGAGCTTTATTTCCTAAGGACATGTAGGTACCAAGGATACTTTATACTGGTGACAGTCGTGAATTTGTTAACGAGATTTTTCACGCTCCTGTGGAGAAGAAGTACGACACACACAATTATTTCACCTACTTTGGTATGCACATTTTCACAAACTTTAAACTCATGTACATTTCTGTTATATTTGCAATTGTACTATGGTTTATATTACGGTCAAGTGAACTCTGAGCCAATAACAGACGTGCAAAGAATCAAATCTTTAAACCCGTGCCACTTGGCGTGATGTTAAAATGGCTACATACTGGAGCAACAGACAATGAACATAAATCGCAGGCTCTAAATAACATAGCACTATGGAAACTAGCCAACATGTTTTCAAAACGCGAAATTTTCCTGTCCCCATTTATGACGAATGGATACTACAAGTGGGTAGATCCACCATGCACATTAAGTCTAAAGATGTGACAGACGACTTCCTGATTTGGACTGTACGTGCCAGATCAAAGAAGGACATTAATAATCATAAAGATAACACAGGCGACCTAATGCCCAAACCGCAAAATGTTTTCATAAGGTTAATTAGCACAACTAGTCAGAGGTTATTTATATGTTGTTGATCATACAGTATTTCTGCTCCCTGTTAGTGCCTTTTACCCTCAATTGATTCAACCTGTGTGCTACCGCGATGTGTATTTGGTTGAATGGATTTCCAAATTGTGAAGCATACATGCATATGATGTTTGGTGGTTTTAACACTCGTGCCGTGATGCCAGCTGGATTGATTGAAACAACATATTGAAGTTGACTTGTCCTTTTAAATACACGTGTATTTTCATTTCATTCTTTGTAGTATTCGAAGAAGTATTCCAGAGTATTTTTTTTATTTTTTTATTTTATCATATACCGTAAAACAATATTTTTCTTAAATAACACAGTTGAATCGTGTTTTCCATATTATATACTTTTTAGACCTCCGTATTGACAGTGAGGTGATATATATATATATATATATATATATATATATATATATATATAGTTTTTTAAAGAAATAATTTATTTATAGCCATTACATATGTTCTTGCACTTTTTTACACCCACAAGACAGTGACAATGTCGAAACTAATATATGAAACTTTTTAACAATTTTTTATTGCACATTTCCTGGAAGAAATAAGGCACATACATGTACATATTACAGTAATGCGAGATTATGTTCACCTCTCAGGTTAGGATCGTTCATTCCTTTTAATTAGCATACATTTAATATATATTATTACGGTTGTTACTGAAAATTATATTACAATTGTTTAAAATGCATACTACAAATAATTAATTTTGTCAAATTAAAAAATAAAAACAAATTTTAATTTTTCATTCTTTTGTGTCCTTTTAAGAAAAAATTTTTAATATTTTACAAGACAATTTATATGTGTAAAACATATTTTATTGTTTTTTAATTTGCAGTTTTTTTTGTTGATCTCCTAATTTATTGAAATCAAGTTTACGTATATATGTTTTTTTGGTTTTATACACATGTGGGCAGTACATTTCAATTTTTTCAAACAATTTTACATTTCCATTCAAAAATATAACTATGTTGTCATCAGTTTGATGAATGCAACCACGTCTAAAGCTGGGTTTATAATAAAGAAAATTATGCATTAAGAATTGTGCAGTAAGTGCGGATCTGGTATACGGAAATACATCTTAGGTATCTGCAGTTTCCAATTAGGGTTTTAGTTATTTATTCCAGCTAATGGGAAAAAGGTGTCAAGCCTAACATGTTTACTTTTGTTCTTTACCTAACGTGGAATATCGTTTCCATATATAAGCTGATCATTTTAATAGCCGATATTTTTGTCAGTTAATTTTTTTATAGTGAATAATTATATTGAAAAATTTGTCTAGATACAAACGTTTTTAATATTTTATTACTTTCATTACCGAAAATAAGTTTCTCGCCAACACCACCGACTGCTTTGTGTTCTGATTGGTTGCAGACTCATAAGTTTAAATAAAGACGTAAAATATTAATATTTATTTAACGCTTAACAAAGTTCTAAACAATACACGTGGAATTCTGAGTTCCATTGGAAACCTATACACACGATGACGAACTGTCGCTTCTTCTGCACACGTCTTAACGCAAAATTTTACGGTTTACTTTTCTATTGCAAACCAAGCTTAATATTCATCTGAGATCCACCTGTGTAACTCGTCATAGCAGTCATGCTTACAGCACGGTAACTTAAAATTTTCGAAATAAAGACATTTATTGTATAATTTACTGTTGTGGTCGTTTCGTGTTCCGGTGAGCTTTTCTGAAATACCAGCTTCACTTTCTCTTTCACATATTCTTACATTATCTCTCTACTTATGAAAACTAACGTATTATTAACCCAGTTACAAATAATTTTGCGTTTATTAAGAATCATAATTTTTTAAAATTATTTTATAAATAGTAACACTTTTACTATTAGCTGGTAAGATTATTCTGGAGTGCGTAAAACATGAAAAGTCCACACGTTAGCTTATTTAAACGTTGAAAATCACGGACATCACAAACTACGTTATACAAAGAAATCACATGCACAAAGTTCAAAATTTTGTAAAGGAACATTGTAAATAAACATTTTGTTGTTTCTTAAAATTCAGATCCACTAATATAATTTCTTTAAATGTATGATTTGAGTTTACACTAAGAAGTTCCAGTGAATTAAGTGATTTTTCGAGTTAAATGATATTAGTCAATAAATTGTAGATTATGTTTAGTTAAAATATTTAAAAAAATTATTGATTTGTACCTTTGTAAATATATTGCTTATTAAGGAACATCACCAAGCACAAAATATAACTAATAAATTAAGTATAAACGGACACTTCCGAACCTTAAAAATTTAGCTATGGGTTTTATTAGTTTTGTAAGCGTGACTAGGAGTAAAAAAATTTTCATATTACAATATGGTAAAAAAATAAATTTTATTTTTATTAAAATTAAGAGAAAATTATAAATAAAACTGACAGGAATTTATGTTATTTAAAAGTCACTAATTACATGCTTGAAATAATCATTTCTGTTAGATGCCTGTGTTTTAGTTAAAGTACACAAAAGTTTTTCAATATTCGAAAAACAAAATAAATAATGATGGAGTCTTCATATTTTTTCTTAAATATATAATGGAGGTGTAAATTACAAATATTAAAATCGATTTTTTTTAAACTACATACATTACACTTAAGTGATCTGCGATCCTTCTTTAGGCAACACACAAACATCTCACTCAGTTGAATTATAGTGAAAGTGAGTGGTATAAACTGGGTCAATTTGCAGCAACACTATCAGATAAGACACTACAGAGACAGTAATGGAGCAGAGTAAAGGCTCCTTCAGAGTGAAGAAACCTGCTGCACTGAAGGACAGATCCTCGCTGGAGAGCTGGTCCAGAAACAGACACAGCTGCTGGACCACGCCCTCGCCTAGCTTAGGCTCCAGAAGTATGTCCTGGATGATGTCCCTCGTCTGCCTAACTTTGTCACTGGTGGCTGCGCTGGACCAGACCACGGCTATGGTCTGGCCTGTGTACAGCAGAATCCACATTAGGGCAGCATACGTGTACCAGACTGAAGACATAGCTTCATTTAAAATACTTCTCTGTTTTACAGCATGAAACAATGTGTTGACTATAGTTACAAAGGTACACATCAAGAGGAAAAAGTTTGACACTCCAAAATAATCATTGATAGAATCAACTATTTTACACAATTTTCTGTAAGCTATTCTCAAGTGAACAATACGGTTTTCCACAGTGTCATGATTTAGATTAAATGGCTTTTGATTATCCTGCAGAGATATTGCAGATTGTTGTTGCAGATGTAGATCTTGTATGTTATCATGTGTCTGCAAGTTATGTGTTGTCCTTGCGATTGGAATATTGGGACCTACCTGTTTTGTGGTTTCGGTCTTTATAACATATAGCTTACGAATTTGCATGTTTAATACCTCGACTCGTTTACGAACCTGAAGTACCCCGTTGACATAATTTATGGTCACTGCTAGATTTATGGACTTCATCACATAGGAGAGAACAAAAGCCTCCAGTGTTACCTGAAAGTTTGTTGGAAAATACACCAACACATTCAAACCAAAAGCAAAAGACATGAAGATTAGCAATGATACTATAACAGCTTGAAATTTATATGAACTCTTGTGGTAAAGCAGATTATTGAGCAATATGCGGTCAACTTCTAAACACAAATGTATAATTTTCTGCCTGCATCTGTAGTTGGTTATATTTGTAGTCAAATTTACTAAGCATGAGACCTGTGTTATACAAGCCCCTATTAGTAACAAAACCATATTTGCATAACTTACACTTAATACATACAGAATGATGTATACGTCAGTTATTGATGATATTGTCATCACTGCTGTTACCAGTATATTGTATGCGGTAGCTGGAATAGACTTCTTGAACTGCACTGTTGTTCTTGTAGAAACCCTCTTGATAGTAATGGTACAGGTCTCAAGCCCAAATATCTTGTTCAGTGTTTCTAGCAATGTAGGATACGGGAACGTTTCTGATTGCGGAGCACAATCCATTTCTACCTGCAAATAAATAATGTTCGCGATCAACTAACATATGTACATCCATTTAATTTAATAAAATATTGTAATAAACGAACATTTGCTCCTCAATGTTGCCTAAAAATATTTTCTTCCCTTAACATCAATGTTTATTCAGTCTGACATGTAAGTGAAACATCTACTATGATACATAGCATGCAATTACGTGAAACACTTCCAGTCTCGCAACTAACTGGAAGATACATCACCAAAATAAATAATCTTATGCCATCACATACAACACTGCTCCTTTACAATGCCCTAACCCAGGAGGGTATAGAAATTTTCTTCCAACTCGAAAAGCCGAATGTCAGTATATAGAAAATATAATTTTTACTAGTTTTGTTCGACAAATATACTTAACCTCTCATTGTTCAGTTCGCCGGTCTTTGGGGCAGTTGACTTCGGCATAATGTATTACATATTGATACGATTTCTCTAAAGCCAGTGGGCTTAGCAAGGTTCTTACAATCTTTCCACTCAATACCTTTCAATAAATAGCTAACACCTGCTTTTTATATTATTAATAAATTCAATCAATACAGTTAACCATCTCCTTGAAGAAATTACTTTAATCAAATAACTGTGATAAGTCCCAATAAACAGGGTTTAAAATCATATTAGAATTGTTTAATAATATATATATCTATATTTGCCTATTCCAATAGGTACAGCAAAGTCCGTATAACATATCCATACAGTACCACCTCAGTTCAGTCAAGATTCCAGAAGTCCGAAATGTTCTTGAGATCTCCACGGCCTCTCATCCGCTCACTCTACAAACTCCTCGTCTGCCATCCTCTCGTATCCTCCGCCAAATCCTACCAAATACCGCACTTCAGCCAGATCTGCGGCGGTATTAACAGTGTAGTTGGCCAATAGCCCAGGAAATTATCAATATGTAGTGTTGCGCCGACGCACCTAGTTACCAGAATATTCTTGCTCATCCGTCAGCCGTCTTGTTTTTTTCTTTTGTCATACATTTTCATCTCTTTGGATGGCCCTCTTGGATCCATTTTTAAAGCATTGATTGTGGTAGTGGATAATTTAATGATTTAGCAGCCGGGCAGCATCCATTTTCAATTCTAATTTGAATGTATAGGTAGCACTAGTGTATTAATTTTCTATTTATTCATCAAGCGTCTCTCGATTTAGTCGCCAGGTGGCAGTCGTATTTGTTAGTGTTTTTTTAGGGTTAATATGGTACTGTATGCGAACACCTTATTTGATCATATTTTCATAGCCTTAGTAGTGCTCATTTCTCGATTAGGATACCAGGCGAGCTCTCAACAACACATTTTTTTCATTCTCTGTCGTGGACTGTTAACCATATTTGTTTTCGTTTTTGTTAGTGATCATCTTTTTGTTTACTATCTTTCCTTCTTGATTTTGCCACCAGGTTATCATATTAAATTTTGTTCAAGCTCTGTCATTCCACGTCTATTTAGTAGCCTGCTAATTAATCGGTCCCCTCAATCCAACATCTTGGGTTACATCACTACCGCAATCTTTGATTAAGCCATTAAGCCATAAACATCGAAATCTTCCAATTTGTTTTGTCATTTGAATTTGCAACAAAAATTGCTGTGGTTTATAGAGCAACACGAGTCATGCAGATAATTAAGTAGGACCTCTATTCGCCATACATTGCACTGAAGCAGGTCTGGTTGAGACCGACTCCATCTTCACCCTCACCTCCTCTAAGTCAAAGTGTCAAAGTTCTACTATTTCAATACCATGTTTTCATGTATGTTGCATCGAAACTGCTTAGAATGTATCACGGTGACATTTTATTCTTAGTTCTTGTGCAGTTCATTTGAACACTATACATTTATTAACATATCAATGATTGGGCGCACACATAGATGAACATACACAATACATATTTAAGTAATTACATTCAAATCATCATATTTTGTCATATTATTTTATTTTTTGTTTTAAGCCTACTTTCCTGCCTGTGTGTGTGTGAGTGTGAGTAGGTATGCGTGACTGTATGTCCCAACTCCCTTCAAAGATCAGGAAAAGACTGAAACAAGCACATGAATTGAAAGAACAGACACGCGAACTGAAAGATCATGCAGCTGAACAGCTCAAGGGGCAAGAAAGAAATCTGCAAGAGCAAGATAATAACATGCAGCAACACATCACACTACTAGCCGACTGTGTGTACCAAAATATTTCACAGGTACAATCAGAAGTTAACCACCATGGTTAGGTAAATGTTCGCTACCAGGGAAGACATTTAACAGGTTAGAGAATAAAACACGGTGAAATTCAGTGTGATAAAGCGGCGGATTAGTGTTTTGGAAAATCAGCCTATTTTGAATGTAAACCCAGTTCACATTATCGAGCTTGTCAGTGACCAACTTGACTCATTCAACAAACATAACACCGATAAGGGAAAGTTGAAAAAGTCGGTAGTGTAAGAAAAACCAGAGTAAACAATAAGATTTCTGAGGTCGGTAGCAAGGTCGACAAGCTAAGATAGGTGGTGGCTAGCATACATACCCTGCAAATCTCACCTAACACTGCCAGTAGTGCCAAAATAATTTCTGGTAAACACACTGACTCACAACTAGGCTCACCACATAGAGACGCTTGTGTACCCAGCACTACCCACAACCTAACACCCAGTGCACCCATGAGTACACTGATGCACCACCTTCCAAATTATGGGCGGATCAGGTACTTAGATTTGAAGCAAAGTTGGGAGAAAACCCCATCATATTTATACTGAGGTTCGAGGAGTTAGCCAGTTTATTTGCACTGACAGTAATTGACATGCTCTGTTGTGTTAATATCGCATGCTGTCTACCATTTATTATTTGTGGGAAAATTTTATAACCAGGGTAGTCACATATATTGAGCTCAAAAGCAAATGCATGGCTTACTTCAGGGAAAAAAAAATTCCAGGGTAACTTAAGGGCCCTGTTAAACGCGCAGAGGTTGTCTTTTAGCAAAAGGAAGTTCCTGGAAGCTTGCTTGTCTGAAGTA
Source organism: Clitarchus hookeri (assembly GCA_002778355.1). Taxonomy (NCBI): domain Eukaryota; kingdom Metazoa; phylum Arthropoda; class Insecta; order Phasmatodea; family Phasmatidae; genus Clitarchus; species Clitarchus hookeri. Next base: position 33,310 of record NQII01004314.1, on the reverse strand, counting down.
CACGAAAAGTCCTAACGCATGACACAACCTATAAACGCTGAAGGATTTATTGCCATGGTATAACAACACTTACCCTATCGCTACCAAGTTCACTGGACAGGCAGGTTGGATAGCGACTTAGTTTCATTTCGAGAAGGTTTCCTGGCCTTCGACCAAAGTTAGCAACTCCAAAGAAAACACGCCAACAGGGAAGCTGAGAGACAGGGCCCGAAGGAACGAAACCCACCTTTGTACCCAAGTTATCAAACCAGAGAATTTCGTCCACCGCCTAGGCATGATGAAGGTCCTAGGGTAAATGCATACCAGCTCCAGTACTTTCAGCAATAACTAATTCCCTGTCAGGAATAGCACCGAAGAGGACAACGGTCTTTCCGAATTCGAAAATACTACTCTGGTGGAAGGTACAACCGCGGTCGGAGACGTGGCCATAGGGATTACGACAGCGATCAGGAAGGATACCGACTGCAGGTGGCCGAGGTCGTAGAGTAGATGAGCGCCTAGAACTTTAAGAACCACCCTAGTCACCTCCACATGGACATAACAAACAGTGAAATACCGTTGAAAATAATAACATGTTTCACCGAAGGCCTAATTCATCAAGCAAGCAGGAGCCATGGTCTAAGCAACCATTGAAAGGGGACAGTCCCCGTTAACTTCCGCCATTGCAGTTAAAGCAAATCAGTAACTATGCGGTCCCACTAAAACCAGCATATTCTAAACATCAAGAATCTTTGAAACCACGAGTACCTTCATCATTCCCTACACCACCAGGTAGTTACTGGATGAACCAAATTATTAGACTCCGTTTAATCACGGTAACCGGAAATAACACAGTTATGATAGAGGAAACAGACCGAGACATTTTACTCCAATAGCTTGCTGAATGAATACTAAACTAAAAATAAATGCTGTGTCCGGAATTAATACTGACTCTTTGTGGTGTTAAGGTACAGAGATTACTAGACACTGGGACGGAAGGAAGCTGTATTTCCGAGAGCCTAGTAAACAGTATACAAGCCTCAGGACACATGTTACCTACAGTTCCAGTTCCCCGAATGAAAATTATTGAAGCTACCTCAAAAACTAGTCCAGTGATATGCCAGCCAGTGCTGCTGACTACAGAAGAAGTAAGTAAACCGAAGGAAGTGTTAACCTTTGTTATTTAGCGCCTTAGCAATCAACTTATTTTTGGCGTGGAATTTCTCACCCATACTGAAATCAAATCAGATTTTGTATGCTGGGTTGTGTCCACTAGGAAGTTCGATTGACGCTTCAACTTCTCCTGAGAACTGGATATGATCTGACCAGTTTGTGGATTTCTTAAGGAAGTATCCATGCCAGGTAAATCCACCTGTATGACTACATTAGCCAAGCAGTAGCCAGTGGGACCACGCCAGACAAATGCCAGTGGTTGAGGCTAGAACAGCTACTATTTTCAAATCAGCTCATTTTTTCAGAAAACATTGGAAAAATAAATTTTTCAAAGCAGATATTCAAGTCACGCCGGTCGAACCCTTTCATTGAAAATCCTATCTAATACTCACAAAATACGTCAGCGAAGCTGAAGAATATTTAATATTTATGTTACCCTGTAATATGATAAGACTTGCTTGCAGCCTGTATTGTAATCCGAGTGTCTGCAATCGGAAAAACGATGGGACAGTTCATTTATGCCTGGAAGCATAAAAACTGAACGACATCACAGTGAAGCCAAGGAAAGACCGCATCCGATGGAAGATTTGTTGATGCTGTACCAGGGAGTGAAGTACGTATCTTAGATTGATTTGACTCATGGAAATTGGAAAATTCCTTTGACCGATGCAGCGCAGCATTACATCGGGTTTCTTTTTTGAAACCAATGGTTCGTTTTTAAGTTCTCCCATTTGAGTTATTTAATGCAGTGGCCTTGTTTACTCGCCGTATGAGTATTGCCCTAGGGCGACATTTGTGCAAACTTCGCGAGGTCATGTATAGACGACTTACTTATTGTGTCTAGCACCTTTGAGGAACAAATGGAACACTTGAAAGTAGTACTGGCTTGGTAAATGGGACCTGGAATGACTGTTAAACTGAAGGAGTCATTGTTAGGCAGGAAAGAGGTACCGTTCCTAGGTCATTTGCTCACGCCTACAGTAGTAGGTTTCTATCGCAATTATTCCAACAGTGTTGCAGAAATTTATTTACCCTTTTTTGAACTGCTGCACGACGATGTACTATGGGATTGGACAGAAGACAGGAAAATATATTTTGAGGCTAAAAAGAATAAGTCTCCGAAGGAGCACGTGATACATATCCCATACAGGGTCGACTTACTATCTTTAGCCCGACGCTTCAGACTACTCTTTGGGAACGGAGATAGAGCAGCTGGGTGAAGACGGTATCTAACGGACAGTAGCAATGGCCAGTCGTACGCTTAACAAGCCAGAGAATAATGATTCAGTGACCGATAAAAAACATTTTAAGCGTTATTAGGTCCCTGCAGCACATTAAGGATATTTTGCTTGGCGAGAAAATAATTCTTTAGATTGAACTCCGATACTTACTTAGTTTAAAAACGAGTAAGATATTTGGTAGCTGATTAACCCGGTGGGTACTATTAGTACAAGAGTTCGATGTGGGATTCCAACACATGAGAGGTAAAGAGAATATGTCACCAGACTACCTGAGCCGCATACCCGACGGCACTCCTTACAGTTTGGATAAACATGAGCGCGAATTTACCGTAGCAAATGTAAAAGGACAGCGAACACCTACTGTGCATTGGCAAAGTACATTACGCTATCTGTAAGAAGACCAGAAATATTATCCATCCTGCGGCAAAATAATTGAGAAGTCACGTCAAGTTCCACCAGAACATACGTTAAAGTATAATTTCTGCCTTACAGGAGAAGCAATTTTGTTTCGTCAAGTTTACTTTAGCAAAAATTTGAAGACGACAGTATAATAGTGGTGCCAGGGGAACTGCAGCTTCAGCAAGTAACATACACATATGGAATACTGGGACATGTTGGCAGTAAGAAAGCTTACGAAGCTGTCTGCCGTCAGTTATACTGAGAGAAAATGCAATTATTGGTACCGACTGCAGTTCGGTCGTGTGACCTCTGTCAGGAATGCAAGTATCCCCAAGAGAATCTGATGGATGATTTGTAAGACATAATTCCCAGTTAACCGTTAGATTTGGTGCCAGTCGACTTGTTCTCTCCATTACCTTGGTTCAAGGCTGGTAATACCTCAATACTTGTCATAATAGACATATAATTAAAATTCACGAAATATGATGCTTTAGTTCAGGAAAATGCCCTAACCTTCGTTGAATAAGATGAAGCTGTTCAATAAATAAGTAGGACTGCTGATCTGCATACTCTCAGATAAAAGTAATCAATGCACTGGTTATGTCTGGCAAGAAGGAGTATGCAATATGCAAATCACGCCCACAATTATGGCCATTAGACACCCGCTAGGAAATCTAATATAACGCCTTATGAAAAGCATAGCAAGCATGCTGCAACCTTTCTGCTATGCCTCGCAACAAAGTTGGCGGGATAAGCGAAATATGGTTGAATATGTAATTTACCATACGATATACGAGTCTATCACCCTCACCCCGTGGGAAATGTTGACTGATCAGCGATCGGTGTTGTAAGACTTCAAAAAGATATCTATGCCCACAACTACAGAAGGAAAGGATATGCCGTTAGAAGAATTACATGAAGAGGTCACCCGCATTATAATGTTGAGACCCAGGTAACGTGTGTAAACACGAACCTGCTTGNTACCCCCGTGGGAAATGTTGACTGATCAGCGATCGGTGTTGTAAGACTTCAAAAAGATATCTACGGCCACAACTATAGAAGAAAAGGATATACCGGCAGAAGAATTACATGAAGAGGTCACCCGCATTATAATGTTGAGACCCAGGTAACGTGTGTAAACACGAACCTGCTTGGACTTGAAGTAACGAGATTTAAGCAGTCGCATCGTCCGTAGATGGCTACTATACGAAGTGAACTGCAACACATTATTGTTTTAGGAAGATGTTGAGCTGATGGGCTACGTGGTGAAGAATAATTCATATCTGCCTTAGCATGAACCTACAAGTGAAATTGTTGAATTGAGAGACATTTATCAATATAAAGGACAGCAAGAAGAAAGCGTGTTTACTTTTGATTAAAGACGTCACCATTAGTAATTGATGCTTATCGCGTGGAGACATTAAATTTGATCCTCAATAATTCATTTGAACACAACACAACAATTTACACATGCTTGTTTGAACACTTGGTGCACAAGACACACACACAAAATAATGGTTCCGGAAGACCATCGGACCTTCGACGGCCGAACTCCACATTCGTAAAAACTCTAAAACGCAAGTGGAGCGAGCGTAGTAATGATATACTGTGAACTTGTTAGCATATGTATTCCCATGTGCAATGCAGTTCTAAGATGCTGTTATTTCTTGTGCGATAAGTTTACCTACAGACTCGGCTAACTACAGACGCAGATCCAGTCCTACCTCAGTCCGCTCAGAAACTGGCTAAGCGTTCTTGGTGCGGCTAGCTGCGAGCTTAGTGATAGCGAAACCGAATGAAAACTTTCAGAATATTCGATTGTGGCTGTACAATCGAACTTTTGATTTTTGTCTGCGGTATTTTAATGAATCATTCGGTTTGACGTATTCATTCTCGACAACAAATTTCTCTATGTGCACTACTTTATGAATGTATTTTTTTAATTTCATTAGTAATTGACTTTTATCTTCTTACCATTTTTGTACAAAGATTTAAAAGTTCCTTTTAAATTTTTTCCTTTAAACACTGGTTATGTTGAATATTGTAGTTAAGAAAAATCATATTTTCCCATCATTCACTTTACTTAATTAAGAATGATTCGCTTCACAATTGCGAATATAATCATTCTATTCACTTATGCGAATGTTGATACATATCTTCACGGATAAATGTTTTATTCTAAAATAAAGGAATTGATGGCAGCTACTGCAGTAATTCAGATTCCAAAAATGCATTTTAACAATTGTTTCCAGTTTTGCATGTCTCGTGAATGGCAAGAAATTATAACTCATAAAACTACTAGAGATAATTAATTTATCATTGAAAATAGAACCGATTGTGAATGCAAATAAAATAACGTAAAGAGCATTGTGACTCAGTTCCAAAGGTTTAGGACAGATCCGGAATAAATATTAGGGCGAAGAAAGATCGAGAACTTTAAATGTTAATATATTTTAATACAAATATATATTATAACTTCTTATGAACACAAGTGTCATAAATTCAGAAAAATTTACCATTAATTAAATAACCTAAAAAAGTGCTTTCAAACTAATAACTTGTGGCGGTATTAACATTGATGTCTTTAGATTAAGATACAAACGGAGAAGAAAACCTTGTATTCGGAATCCAATTGATTTATTCAATTTATGGAATATCTATTCTAATAAAAATCGATTTCGAAAATAATTGGATTTTGCCCATCACTAGACGTCACTACCCAGCAAGCGGCTCGAACAAGCGACAGAGACAAACGTCACCGAAAGAAACCGAATAGAATCGCCGAGTGTCAGATGACCTTGAGCTACCCCAATCCACAAGGATGAAAAAATTCTCTAATTTTATTTTAAAGCAGGATGCGTTACTACTGTGTATTTATTGTCGACAAGGTTTATTTCTCACGGTTTTTCTTTTGATCTGTTCTATATAAGAAATAGTAAATCTTTAATTACAGTATACGATAAATATTATCTGCCACGAGGTATTTCTTGATAATGATGTGCATAATTACATAAAGTTTTTGGCAGAACAACATTTCATATATGAAGCTAACAATGATTTATTTTCAAGAAAGGACACTGGAGTTATAAGGCATTACATTTTCCATAACATTTGGCATTTCTGTGGTTTCACATCACACTTAATTTGGTGGTGCAGTTTGTAAAGCTTAAATAACCGCTACTTTATACCTGTCAAGTTTTCTCAGTTAACTTTTGTAATGTGTATGTTAACGTTTAATTAATATGTTTTATTAATAATTTTTTGTGCATTATTACTTTTGCTGAATGTCTTCACACAGTATCGTCATTGTTATTAAAGTAATTGTTGATCATTCGGTGAAAGTTAGCATACAGTCGTACACATCAAACTCGCTATCACAATGCTGACCCCTCACTGCTGACCCCTTACTGCTGACAACTTACTGCTGACAACTCACTGCTGACATCTCACTGCTGACATCTCAGCGCTGTCTTCACGCTGTACTGACGCCATGCAGTTCTGTTTAACAACCGGACAGTTTTTTATGGTTATAATCATTTTATATCACCATCCAACCGACAGAGGACGAAAATATGTTGTAATTCTCTGTAGTGAGGTAGAGTGAAATAAGTATATGAATATTTGAGAAAGTTGATAGAACCCACATGATCTCAGCTTTAGTTGATTTACTGAAGCCAGGGTACAACGCGCACCCTTGGTAATCATTTCTTCTTCCTGTTGACATAACGTGAGTATACCATCAACAACAGAGCTTACTGTTGCAGATGCATGACACACCGCTACATTCAATGTCTTGAAGCCACTGGTACAATATTCACCATCGTGAGGCTCTGGTTTTGTAAGGCTACAGTTCAGCCTTATATTATATTTGACAGCAGAACACTACTCTCCCTCATCGATAAATAGGTTTATTATATTAATTCTCATACTTGACAGGAAGGATCAAACTAATAGCATGCAATTATTTAATCGGTGCAAGAAAATAATTTAGATGACTCGCGAATATAGAACGCTTCAGGAAAAATTCCATTTTCATTGGGCTTTTGCTTGCAGAGCACTGACTAAAGCTGTGTTGTACAATCAGGTGATGATATTGACGATGATGAAACATGTATAATATCTGATATACAATTAGTGACATCTTGAGAGCATTTTTGCCACTTACAAAGTTTTATATGCCTATTTACATCGTCAAGATGTACAAACTCTCTTCGACACTTATCACATCAATATGTCATAAGATTGGTGTTCCTCACCCTCGTAATTTTTCTCATGTTTCCTGGTATCGTAGGGCATATGTATACGTCTTGTCACAATAGTTGCATGGATGTCGTGGTAGGAGTAAGGAACTGCTCTCCACATTTGTAGATAAACCCTCACATTAATTTTGTAATTTTTACAGCTATAGCTTGGCAGGCAGTGTATTGAGACCCTTAAAGGTTGCAAGACGTTCTACGACTTACAAACTGAGATTTACAATTTTTGCAGGTAAACATAATACTATCAGAATTCTGATGAGAACCAGCTTCATACTGACTGCAGTTCATTTGTTACAAAATGTCTTTTTGCAGTTGTATAACAAATAACTTTCCTGAATATCTTCTTTCGTCGAAAAATAGCACGTTATCCACTGCCGAGGTTCACTCTTCGCTGTCCGAATCGCATTTGAGTTGGCCAGCATATTCTGACCGTTTTTATGTTGTTATAATATCATAATAAGTAACTACTGCTGCAATCTAGTTTGTTTGTACTCTTCTGTTGGTACACTTTAGTTTGTACTCTTTGGTTCGTTGAATATATTTATTCGATTTCTAGTCAGTAACAAGCACGGATGTTTCAATTTAATTTAATCCATCACATTGTAGAGTCAACGTAACACGAAGGCTGGGGGAATCGCGTGCCACATGATTAACCATGCAATATATGAAAAACTAATTTGTATAATACAGTTAATATTAAATACGCAAATGTGCTGCAAGCATGATGATGCTTTGAAACACTAATATAAAAACAAGTCATCAATTGCTTTACCGTCCATATAATTGATGTCAATGTTGCTTTTGCATCGAAAATTTTACTAAAAAGGCGGAATGCCCGTCTACAAAAAAAGAGCATATGTTCACAACGACAAAACTTAAACAAATTCTTCCGTTTGTCAAGTACAGTACACTATTTACAAGCAATGCCAATTTGAAGACGCATTATACGAATTGTAAAGGCTGTGTTCCTCTGTCTGTCACTGAACATCATGCATTTAACCCATTTGTCATACAAAGAGACGACCATATTTCTTAATATTTATGAACAGATATAAAAACAAATGTAAAAGAAAATAGTTAAAAACAACTACGAACCAACGCGTACTGCACAAGCGACGAGAACTGTTGAAAGCATCAGTCGTTACTAGACAAGACCATGCATCTGAAAACCAGCGTGGCAGCCTTGGTTTGTACAGCAGAATAGCAGACTATTTCCCCAAGTACACACTCCGGTCGAGGTACGCTACAGTACAGAGGCACACGAATTCCCCTACCAACCATCGTATAACCTGCAAGTATCGAGCATCGTACGTCATATTAAGGTAAAATAAAGTACTATGTCTAAGTCGGGAAGCAGGGGAAGCGAAATGTTCGACACTGCTACATAACTTTTCAAACATATATTAAAAACAATGTAAAGGAAACAAGTTTTAAGCACTTACCAACTAGCGCATATTGCACAAGCTGTGAGCGTTGTAAGTTCTGTTAGATGATGCTAATCACGACCAGGCCGTCCTGGCAAGTACAACAATATAGCGAACGACTTACTTACGAATCGACTTAAACGAAACCATCATATTCAGATTACGGCCAACACTCACAACCCGCATCACTAGCAGCGGACCACAGCCAACCCGACCGACATTGTGCGATCAAATAACGTCGTGAGACTCTGTAAGGCAGCTCAGGTGGTTGACTGGTAGTGCGGGCACCGTGCAGTTCTCGGCAAGTCGAAGGAATGGCACAGAACACTAGCCGAGACAGAGAGACGTACAAGGTTCCAGGGTGGCAGAACAGCCGAGTCACACACACGCTCTTCCCTTCACGAAAGTAATTCAGTTATACAAGGCAAGGTAAAAAGGTCATTTCGTTTAAGATATTATATATACTAACTTAATTTTAAGGATGAAAAAAATATATGCGAACACTCTGAGAAAACCAATTTTCCCCGCTCACAATAGCAGGAACCATGATGTCGTGTGACCACGACATTCAACCATTTCGGTAGACATCTACATAATGTATGAAGGGAGATAGCTATATTTTGTATATAAAACCTTAATGGGAACACTCTGAGAAAATCAATTTGCCTCAATAACAATATCAAGAACCTTGACAACAAGCAAATTTACATTTATCTTTGTTGACGTCATGCGACCTCTTCTTTGCCACCATCTCGAACAACATCTACCACTTAAAATAAAAAAGAATCACAAATTTGTTAGACGATTTTAAAATAGCGGAAAAAATCATCACACCATTGCGACTGCATCGAAGACAAAACGAAGGTCTTATAATTTTGTAAGCTGTATGCTTCAGCGCGTAGCGGTGACGACATTCTTGCGCAGCTAATGATTTAAATGTAGGTTGTTTCGTATGTGCTTCCAGTTATAGCATAATAAATGGCATGTATTCAAAAAAGTATATATATATATATATATATATATATATATATGTATATATGTAATTTTTTACGGGTTATAATGTTACATTGAACTGCAAAATTTAATTCCTCTCGTAAATTGAAGTTCATGTGTGACTCGGATGGTCTGCCACCCTGGAGCCTTACGCATCTCTCTCTGCTAGTGTTATGCTCCCTCCTTTAGACTTGGCGAGACCTGCACATAGCTTGTGGCGCCAGCCGACCATCTGGGCTGCCTTTCAGATTCCCATGATGTTAGTTGATCGCACAACGTCGGTCGGGTTGGACTCCTTCTGCTTCTAGTGATGTGAATGTTTACTGAACTCTGCATGTGATGGTTTCGGTTATATGTTCGTAAGGTATCATTTTGCTGTTCTGTTTGACTAACCACGATGACCTGGTCTTTTCTAGAGTCCTTTAACAAACTGCGTACAGAAAACGACGCTCGTGTAATATGTGATTGTGATGGTAGGATAAATGATTATACATTATTCCTTGAAATTTATTTCATATCTTTTTGCATCTGTGTGTAACAGTGTTGTCCTCTTATCGTTCCCGGACTTCACAATGGCAATTTTTGGTACCGACATAAATTACAGCACTTGATACTCGCGCATATACACTGGTTGTTAATCGCTTAAAAATATTTGCTTTTGTAATTTGTTTTATAACTGTTTACATCGGCACGTGGCAGTGACGACTCTCTTGCACTATTAGTGGTTTAAATGTATGTAGTTTTGTATCAAGCAAAGGAACGCAGTCTTTACAAGTCACAAAATGTGTATCGTACATGACTAATTTATACATTTTTTGGTGTTGGGCTTTATGAACATTCGTTCTTTGTCATGTTGGCGTGATAGCATCTCTGATATTACTATTATGGGCGGTGTTTCCATCGGGATATTTTTAATATTCATTGTGACTCAATGGGACATCATGCTCGTGATGTAATTGCATATATGTCAGTCCTTTATTGTTTGTTATGTGACTGATTTTTCATCTACAAGAAGGTTTCATATATTTTACCTTGCATTTGGCTGAGGGTATTTATTTATATTAACGCGTGCGTTTTTCAATGTAACCTGCGACTATGTATATCATGTTACCGGTGCATATTGATGTCCGTTTATATTTTCAATATATGGCTCCTTTTTAAGTGTTAGCTAAGCTAACGATGAGTCCGGTCGCCAGTCGTTGTGTTAGACTGGCAGTGTTCGTTTATATTAATTAATATATATTTCACCTTTACCCACGACTTCGTACATTATGCACGCATCACATTTGTATATATATACATTTTTTTTATAATTATTGGTTATATGTTACCCACGCTAACGTATATTGATGTATTAATTTTCTTGTCTATTAATTCAGCTTTGATGTCGATGCTCGGAGGGAGGCTAGCTGTTTCTGTGGAGAATGCGAGTTGGTAGTCACCTGCGGTAGCAGGCAACAAGGACGGCGGTGGGTTATTGTCGATAGCGTGCACGCCGATGTGTGTGTATGTACTATTTTATCACATACACTCCTGCATACAATGGTAATTTGTAACGCACTTACATGTATACGTTTATTATCTTAACACACATGGTCGGACGTTACATAATCCCGAACTTCAAAGGTTTGGAAATGCTGACCAACTATGCTTATAACAGAGCTTAATATCTACTTAAGGACAATTATGCATATTTATGAATTAAGTTATACTTGAGCCTGCGTCCCTTTTCGTCGTCGGATGTGATACCTATGTTATGAATTTTGTAGCTGGATATTAAACTGTTCGTAAATAACAGGCAACTATCCCTATAAACGGGCTTAGGACGTACTTGATGGCATTGTGCTCTAAAATTTTGCAACTGGGTAAGATTCTGCTTTGTTTCTTCAGGGATGTGTTTCCAATACAAGGGGAGGCCAAACAATGGGGAAAGGGGTATTTCCGGAAAGGTATGTGAACAAAATAAAATAAATAAATAAAGTGACATCTTATATTCGCAAATGGCCAGAAATATTGTTAAAATGAACAGAAATAATGTACAATGTACAGAAATTCTGTAAATAGATAAATTGCGTGTGTATGGGATGAACAGCAGAACCCGCAAGGGAGGCATGAAAGACGAGAAGCAAACCAGGGAGGGTGTAGTCGTCAGTACGCAGACTGCACCACTGGTCGTCCCACGGAACTCCACCCGTATCACACACAGCGTAATTATGCGTGGTCTCTGAGCTGCTTGTTTAGAGAGTGGATGCGCGTTGTGTGGTGCAGTTAGAAGAGACCGAGATGACCTTTACATTCGGTCAGACGTATGTAAATGGTTGAGAGGCCGCACAGATGTACCAGGTGAGAGGCCCTTATAGACGTGTGATGGTCTGGATTGAGATGCAGGATGGGCACTTCGAGCAGTTCCTGTGGCATTGCCAGTAAACTGACATATAGATTGGCTTTCTTGTAACGTTGATATTTGCATGTATGTCTGTACTAAACCACTACCATAATTACAAAATTTTTTTCGAATTTTTCATTAGTTTTGTATGTTTTGACGAATATTGTTATAAATTTTTGTCTATTTTTTTTTCAGTTTATTCCGTTGTTGACCATCACTTTTAAAACACTTTATTCTGTTATTGTTTTTAACATTACACACAAAATACATATAAGGTTAACACAATTTTTCAGAAATCAAATATGACTAATATTTATGTTCCAAATGACCAACTTATTAAATTTTGGGGGAGGCGCAACTTTTTTGGACCATGCCATTGATTTAAAAATTATGTGTTGCTGATAGTTTACAATATTATCATTAAATTCGGAAAATAACATCCTCATACATCTTCCTTTTTGAATGAGAGAACTCCTTGTAGAAGTAAAGATTGAACTTAATATTTCCGAATTTATAAAATTGATACGTACCATTTTGGTATGATATACGCCAATGAGTATTCACACTTTTAATATATGCCATTTTTCAAAATAGTGGCCTTGCAAATATGTTTTAATAGTTGTCATGTGAAGTGAACAATTTAAAATAAGGAAGTGTAAGAAATCTTTATAAAAGCATTTATATAGTATGTGTATATGGAAGGAACTTTTTAAATTTAAGAATGGACGGAGGAATGTATTAAGAATTAATTTTTTCCAACAAGGCATAATTTTAAAAATTAAGAATTTCAAAAAGAATTCTTTAAGGATTAAAAAAGTATTAGTATTAGAAAGTAACATTTGAAAATTAGGTAATATAAAATTTTTTTATAAAGTAATCTAAGTGTTATGCTGATTTAAAAAAAAATTTAAATTGTAAATTATTGGTTTACTTCACAAAACGATTTTAAGAGCTTTGTGAAATAAGTAAAAATTAAAAATGTCAACTTTACTTGAAAAATATGAAAAGTTGAAAGGTTTTTTTGATTGGGGGATAATTTTTTAATTGCAAGTGTATTATGAAAACACAAGAAAAACTGAAAAAACTATTGCTGTTAGAAGAAGAGAAGACGTCAGTTAACTTAATCGTTTTGCTTGATTTTTTTTTATCGGCCATCTACGGACTACGCTATTTCAACTGTCCTTTTGCTTTCCCTGGCGCCTAGCCTTTAACTTTCACCCAGTTTTCCCGCATTCGTGTCCTATGCTGTTCCTTCCTCGCTTCAGTCCATGTTTTGCCAGTTTTTAGTTTCGGCTTCTCTTGGATACCACGGTGCTCTTGGAGTTTCTTCTTGAGCGGAATACGTTTCTGGATATTCTTCTGTTTTAGCCCCACTCCTTGCAAGTCTTTCTCTACCTCATTGATACCACTCCTCCTTGGTGTTTTTGTTGAAAAAGTAATTAAAGATCCTATTGCATAGCCATGTAGGATTCCTAAGGGCAATATGGCTATAGAAAACAATTATCATCCTACGAATGGTGTCTTTAATATTTTTTATATGTGTGTAGAGTTCATGATTGTGTCATGTTCTGAATTCACCATTTTTTTTATTGCACCTAGGATTTTCCTTAAGATATGCCTTTCCTTTGCCTCTTATTTCTTGATCAGACCTTTTCTATTCACAGCAGGGCATTCTGCGGCATATAGAGCCTCCGGTCGTATTGCTGTGCAATAATGTCGTATCTAAGCCTTAATAGATATAGATTTCTTCTTGTAGTCATTTTTGGTTTGTAGGCATGCCGTTTCCATTTTCCTGATCCGTAATGTAAAGGCTTCTTTCTCCGAGGTCTTGGAATCTACCCACATTCCAAGGTATTAAAATTTCTCCGTTCGTTTGATTTTCCCTTCTCCTACCTCAAGTCCTCTCGGTGCTGGCTTAATATTTGTTAGGAATTCTGTTTTCTCGAAGGAGATCTGGAGTTCCGCCATTACCGATTGTGTCTTCAGCTCATTGATTTTTTCTGCGGCGGTTTCTAGCGAATCACAAAAAATTGCAAGGTCATCTGCAAAGGCCAAGCAATCAACTGTCATATTCATATTCCTTTAGCTAAGTCTGATCCCATTCTCAACACCTTTGCTGCTCATTCCCTTCCGCCACTCACAGATGACTTTCTCGAGTACGTAGTTGAAAATTAAAGGTGAAAGTCCATCTCCTTGCCTGACTCCCGTCCTGATTTCAAAGGCATCCGAAATCTCTCCCATGAATTTCACTTTGGAGGTGGTGTTAGTTTGAGTCGGTTGGATAATTGCTCTTGTTTTATTATCTATGTCAAAGTATTTCAAGATTTCAAGAAGAGTGGCTCGGTCAATTGAGTCATATGCCTTTCTGAAATCTACGAAGGTGACTACAAATTTCTTTCTTCTTAAGGTTCATGATTTGTTCGGCACATGAGCGTCATTTCCTAAGACCTCCTTGGTTTCGGCCCAGCTGCGAGTGCAACTGTTCCTCTGCTCTAGTTTAAAGCGCCTTCGAAAGAAACTTGTCGGCTATTAAGAGCAGACAAATGCATCGATAATTGTTTACGTCCATGCTGTCACCTTTTTTTGAAGATTGTGAATCAGTGCAGATGACCAGCCACATGATAGTTCTTTAGCTTCCCAAATGTTGCGAATTATCTCTGTTAGTTTATCGATTGCCTTGTTTCCTGCGTTTTTCCACATTTCGGTAATTATTTAATCTTCCCCTGGTGCCTTCTTTTTCTGTAGCGAATTTATGATGTGATTAGTTTCTTCTTTTGAGAAAGGCGATGAATCAGGATGGACAGGCGCATTGTTTTCGAACGTGAAATTGGATTCTGGAACTTCGCAATTGAGGAGTAATTTGAAATAATTCTCCAGAATACGACAGTTATCCAGGTTATTTTAGGCAACTTTACAATCTGGTCCCTTGAAGTGTAGACATGGGGGATTGCATTTGCTGATATTTCGTTTGAAGGTCTTATAGAAGTCTCGGGTATTGTTCTTCTTAAAGTCATCCTCAATCTGTACTAGCTGATTCTTGTCGAAAGCACGCTTAATCCCGCGGATAGTTTTGGCAAATGTGTATTCCTGCGTCCAGAAATTTCAACAGATTGTCTTGATTCTTCTGTGAGTTCCATTTCTGCCACGCAAGCTGCCTTTTCCTCATAGACACCTCACATTCGCAAGTCCACCACGGGTGTTTCATTGGTTTTTATTAACGAAGCCCTAGTGTTGGCTCTCTTGACAAGTACTTCTTGCAATCGCTTCCAATTATCTGCCTCTTGATACTCGACCATATGGGTGAACTCTTAACTGGTTCTGAGCTTCTCTGTGCCAAACCTGTTGATTTTTCTCCACTTGATCTTCTTAGTGGCCATTTGAATAAGTTTTACCTTAATCTTTGAGAGATAATGGTCTGAAAACAGATTCGCACTTCTAAGGACTTTGACAATCTGGATCTCCTGTTGTGCTTTCTTTGCGATGGCGACATGATCTATTTGGGACTCACCAAGGATGGGGTTTGGGGACGTCCAAGTTCTCTGTTTTCTGGGCAGGTGTTTGAAGCCAGTTGATTTCAGAATCAGATTAAATGCCTTGCAAAGTTCTATGAGTCTCTCTCCATTTAAATTTGTTCTCCGGTGAGCAGGATACTTTCCAACGATGTTCTGGAATTTTCTCTCTTTACCGATTTGCGCATAAAAATGACCAAGCAGGATGACTGTATGCTTCGTTTTGCTTATTATATTAAATATTATAAAAGGTCTCATTAAAAAAATTATTTATAGTAAATATATCATTATATAAAAATCGGAAACAAATAAATGTCCAAAACACCACTGTTACTAATAATTAATTTAATTTATAAATATATATAGTTTATTTTACATTTGGATTTTATATGAGTAGATAACCGATCAGTTAATAAACGCTTAATTTGTGAGAATGGTAGAAGTTAAAAAGCATTTTTCAAAACAAATATTTAAATAGAATAAAATAAATAATAAAATTAAAGTTTTTGCAATTGAAAAATGTTATTAAATTATATTAAATAAATATGATTGTAATTATATCTCATATAAATTGAAACATATATATATATATGTTGTTAATCATGATTAATATAAACTTACTAATGTAAATAAAAAATAATCATAAATTAACACATATTCATCATGTTCTTATTTTAAAAAAAGTGTGTCGTATGTATGATAAAATTTTTCAATTTCAATTTTACTATTATATGTCATAAAATCCACGTCTTCTACAAAAATCAATATTATGTACTATAAAGAATGTGTGCACAAAACCATGATTCAAATTTTGGAAACGTTTTTGGTAGATTAAAAATGTTACTGAGCAAATGTTACAATACGAAAATGTAATGTTACCTGAATATCTCGCTGGGGTGCCGTAATATGAGAAAGTTTGTTGGGACAGTCAAATATTGAAGGCTTAGCTAATTTACTTGAAATTATATAACAAGTATAATTAACCATTGAGTTGCATGTCCGCTTTTAAAACGCATGTACACAATAGTTGAAGGTTTTTTTCACATATGCGAATAAAGGTTAAAAACATAACAATTATAAAATATGATAATCTTAAATACATGTAATCGTATTTCGAACATAGTTCAACGTAGGCGAAACTCGTGAGAGCTCAATGTTCATAATAAACCAGTTAAAAGTAGACATATTTATCATTAAATTTTTCTATTTACTAATAAAAGAACAAATTAAACACATAACAAAAGATAAGAAAAAAAATATTTTACTAATTGTTATAAATATGACTGTAACAAATTTCCGAAAAGGGGATTATGTTATGAATAAGAATTGCAGTTTGAATGTATTTTCAAGAGCTGTTGTAATCATATGTGAGGATATAATCACACAAAATCCACTGTGCAGTTTTGATTTAAAATTTATAGGCTGTTTTACCAGATAATTCAGTTTGGCATTACGTACGCACTATATTCCCAGGTGACTGATGATTTATGTTTAATACTTAGCTTATAATTTACTTTTTACACTCTAAACTTGAAACAGTGAGAATTGAGCCAAATAAGTGAAAACTGAGGGACTGGTAATCAGTGCCTGATAATTTATTTATATGATGGCTGAATTTCACTAATTAATTCGTTATTCCCACTGAATGTAGAGAATTCTACTGTCATACAAGTCGCTTGTTCCCAGTTCAATTCCTTGATTTGCCAGTCAGCACGAGTTTATCAACTGACTTTCAGTAAATGTTATTCCACTGATTGATATCACTATTTCAAGCTTAGAGTATACATGTTGTTCCATATATAATTACAGTTTGCTAACACTTGATTACCTTAAAACACTATCTGGACAACTGTAGCTTACCAATGACTAAGAGCTGAAATATGCCGAGGGTAACTTGCCAAGTACAAACTCTGTACGTCTCTGCTGAAGCACTTCCTTGTGCTCGGCGTGTGCCGTGTTATTGATTTCCGTTTCCAAAGTACTTAAGCCTGAGTGGTCATTCATCATTCATCGTGAGCAATTTGGCACTTTCCATGAAAATTTCCATACGTTAATTTTTTAGAAAATCGTTCATATAGTGTTGACGACGTTTACTTTCCGTGTGTTCCAGTCGAGTAAATGCTGAACACAGCGAGCAATGTTGTGGTTATTTGTTCCCAACGATCGAAAAAAATTAAGCTGTTCGGCGTCTCTTGAATGACTTCGCATGTTTTTTTTTTCATATAGACGGCTTTTTTTAATGGCGGTGCGAGTGAATGTCTTGAGCTTTGGAGTGCCAAAAAAACAACGGGTCACAGTTCTATCTCATGTAATTTACATTACGGATTCAGTACTCCTTTTGCAAAATCATTCCATACTGAGCCAAAAGAAATGTTAACGTCTGATGTTTGATGAATGTGCTTCGATCTGGAGATGGTTTTCATCAGTGCTGATGTTACCTTCTGCTCATGGGGTTCTCAGCTCCTCACTTAGGTCTATATTCTAGACAAATCCTCATATTATTTTCTGGCTTATATAAGTTGGCGAGATTTTGACAGTTTGACGAAAGTTGCGCCAAATGTTTTATTTTCGTTTATGTATCCTTTCGCCATCAGCTCGTGCGTGAAGTGGAGGCTGTATTTTTTATCAACACACTACCAGCTAGTCCACCTGCCATTGTTATGTAATGTGAAACCAAATTTAAGGTATTTATATAATGACATTCTGCTGACCAATCACTGCAAACCCCTCAGTGACGACCCCTCACTGCAGACCCCACAGTGCCGACCCCTCACTGCTGACAAATCACTGCAAACCCCTCAGTGCTGCCCCATCACTGCTGATTCCACTGTGCAAACCTCTAACTGCTGACCCCACAGTGCTGACCTCTCCCTGCTGACTTCACAGTGCCGACCCCTCACTGCTGAACAATCACTGCAAACCCCTCAGTGCTGACCTCTCACTACGGACCCCACAGTGGAAACCCCTCACTGCTGACCCCACAGTGCAGACCCTTCACTACTGACTTAACAGTGCCGACCCCTCACTGCTGACCAATCACTGCAAACCCCTCAGTGACGACCCCTCACTGCTGACCCCGCAGTGCCGACCCCTCACTGCTGACAAATCACTGCAAACCCCTCAGTGCTGCCCCCTCACTGCTTATTCCACTGTGCAAACCCCTAACTGCTGACCTCACAGTGCTGACCCCTCACTGCTGACCAATCACTGGAAACTCCTCAGTGCTCACCCCTCACTGCGGACCCCACAGTGCCGACCCCTCCCTGCTGACTTCACAGTGCCAACCCCTCACTGCTGACCCCACAGTGCCGACCCCTCCCTGCTGACTTCACAGTGACGACCCCTCACTGCTGACCAATCACTGCAAACCCCTCAGATATGACCCCTCACTGCGGACCCCACAGTGCTGACCCCTCACTGCTGACCAATCACTGCAAACCCCTCAGTGCTGACCCCTCACTACGGACCCCACAGTGCCAACCCCTCACTGCTGACCACACAGTGCCGACCCCTCCCTGCTGAATTCACAGTGCCGTCCCCTCACTGCTGACCAATCACTGCAAACTCCTCAGTGCTGACCCCTCACTGCTGACCCCACAGTGCCAACCCCTCAGTTTTGATCCCTCAGTTCTGCCTTCATGCAGTACTGACTCCG
Source organism: Clitarchus hookeri (assembly GCA_002778355.1). Lineage (NCBI taxonomy): Eukaryota > Metazoa > Arthropoda > Insecta > Phasmatodea > Phasmatidae > Clitarchus > Clitarchus hookeri. Next base: position 14,292 of record NQII01004314.1, on the reverse strand, counting down.
CGCAGTACTGTTTAACGAACGGACTGGTTTTTATGTTGTGAATGATTTATATCACCAACTAATCCATCGTAGGTTATACTATGTTGTAATTCTTTGTAGTGTCTTAGAAGGAAATCAGTATGTGATTCTTTGCTAAGTGGTTAATACACACATGATCTCAGCTCTAGTTGATTTACTTAGCCAGTCTTCAACCCTAACCCTCGGTAACCATTTATTCTCTCTCTTGACATAACTTGAGTATACCATCAACAATAGAGATTTATAATGCATATGCATGACAGACAGCTACATTCTCGGTCTTGAAGCCTCTGGTACAATATTCACCAATGTGAGGCTCTGGTTTCATATAGCTATAGTCCAGCTATATATACTATTTTTGACAGCATCAGGCTTTTCAGCTCCATCGATCAGTTTATCATATTAGGTCTCATACTTTACAGGAACGATAAAACTTTTTTTTGATTTAATTGTCATATTCGGTGCTATAAAATATTTTAGAAGCACTGGGAATATAGATCGCTTCAGGAAAAAGGCATTAGCATTAGACTTTTGTTCTCAGAGCACAAACTAAGGCTATGTTGTACAATCAGATTATGATGACGAAGTGTATGAGGTGTACTTTCCGATATACAATTATTGTCAGCTTGGGAGCAATTACATGTACATACGTTTTTCGACACTTATCACATCGCTATGTCATACGAATGGTGCTCCTCACACGCGTAATTTTCTCATGTCTCCTTGCATATTATGCAAAGGTATACGTTTTGTCACAATTGTTGCATGGATGTCGTACCGGATGCGAAGAACTGCTCTTAACATTTATAGATAAACCCTCACATTTTTCTGGTAATCTTCACACATATCGCTTGGCAGGAAGTGCAGGGAGACACTTAAATGTTGCAAGACGTGATACGACTTATGAACTGAGGTTTACACTTTTCGCATGTGAACATAATACGCTCAGAATTCTGATAACAAAAAGCTTCATGCTGACTACAGTCTTTATGTTAGAAAAGGTATTTTTGCAGTAGCAGCACAAATTACTTTCCTGATCATATTCCTTCGTCCAAACAGAGCACGATATGCACTGCCGGTGTTCACTCTTCGCAGTCCGAATCGCAACTGAGCTGGCCAGCCTATTATGACTGGTTTTAAACCATCACATTGCAGCGTCAACCTAACACGAGGGCTGGGGGAATTGCGTGCAACCTAAGAAACGATGTCATATATGATAAACTAATTAGTATAATATAGTTAATAATAAAAGAGCAACATATACGCAAATGTTCTGCGAGCATGATGTATTATTGAAACTCCACTATAAAAACCATTCATCAATAGTTTCACAGTCCATATTATTGATATCAGTGTTGCTATTGCATCGACCACTTTAGTAAAATGTTGGAATGTTCGGCAAAAGGTAAAGAGCAAATGTTCACAGCGACCAAATCATAAATAATTTACCATTTGTCAAGTGCAGAACATTACTTACCAGCAGTGAACATTTGAAGTAGCATTATACGATTTCTAAGGCTGTGCTCATTTACTTGTCACTAAACATCATGCATTTAAACCATTGGTCATACAAAGAGGCGACGACACTGCTTCATATTGATGAACAGATATAAAAAGTAAATGTAACGGAAAATAGTTATAAACACCTGCCAACCAACGCGTATTGCACAAGCGACAAGCACTGTCCATCACCTCAGTCGTTACAAGAAAAGACTATTCATCTGAAAACCAACGTGGCAGCCGTGGTTATTACAGCAGAATAAGAAACGATGTTCCTAAGTACCGCCTCAGGTCGCGCTATGCTACAGTACAGAAGCACACTAATTTCCCTACCAACCATCGCATAATGGGCGAGCATCGAGCAACGTAGGTCGCATTATGGTAAAATTACATACTATGAGATAGTCGAGAAGCAGGTAAGCGATTCTGTCAACACTGCTACATACCGATGCCAACATATATAAAAAAAATGTCAAGGAAACTCGTTTAAGCACTTACCAACCGGCGCTATTGCACGAGCACTGAGCGTTGTATATTATGTTTTATGATACTAATGAAGAGAGGGTCCTCCTGGCTAGTCCAACAGAATAGCAAATGACATCCTTACGAATCAAATGGAACGTAACTATCACATTCATATTACTGCCAACACTCACAACCCGCATCACTAGAGCGGAACACAGTCGACCCAACCAACGTTGCGTGATCAAATAACATCGTGAAAATCTATAAGGCAGCTCAGGTGATCGACTGGCAGTGCGGCCACCGTGCAGTTCTCGGCAAGTCGAAGGTGTGACAGAGAACAGGAAACGAATACAGTTATAAAAGGCAAGGTAAAAATTTGTTTTATTTTAACTATTAAATAAATGAACTTGATATTAAGGATGAAGAGAAAATATGCAAATACTTTGAGGAAACTCACTTGCCCTGTTCACAATAGCAGGAACCATGATGTCATGCTATTTTGGCCTTGACATTTGACTACTATTTCGGTAGATATCTACAAGGCCTTAAGGGATAAGCTATATTATCTTGATAATGCAATTCTCGGAACACTTTGAGAATATACATTTGCCCCAAGTACAATATCAATAACCTTGACAACAAGCCAACTTGACTTTGACAATTGTTGTGGTACAGCGACTTTGACTTTTGCCACCATCTCGAACAAAATCTTCCTCTTAAAACAAAACAAAAAAATTGGCAAGATTTTTAGACAATTTCAAATAAGCTGCAAAAATAATTAGACCATGGGGACAGAATACAGGGAATTGGCACCATCTTCAGCTTCGTCGAACACGAAGCCAAGGTCTTATAATTCTGTTTACTCTATTCTTAAGCGCGTAGTGGTGACGACTTTCTTACCCGGCTAATGGTTTAAATGTTGGTTGTTTCGTATTTTCTTACAGTTATAGCATTATAAATTGCATGGATGCAAATAAGTAAATATATATTATTAAAAATGGAATAATTTTGTACCTCGTATTGTAAAACTCAATTCCTTTCGTAAAGTGAAGTGAATGTGTGACTCGGATGGTCTGCCAACATGGAACCTGACGCGTCTCTCTCAGCAAGTGTTATGCTCCCTTCCTTCGACTTGGCGAGACCTGCACAGAGCTCGCAGCGCCAGCCGACCATCTGGGCTGCTGTACATATTCCCAACACGTTAGTTGATTCACAACATCGGTCGGGTCAGATGCGTTCTGTTGCTAGTGATATGAGTGCTTGCAGTACCTTGAATGGGATGGTTTTCGTTAATCGGTTCGTAAGGCAGTTGTTTCCTATTCTGTTGTACTAACCACGATGCCGTTGTCTTGTCTAGCATTCTTTATCACACAGCAAACAGCAAACGACTCTCATGTAATATGTCATTGCGCTGGTTGGTAAGTTCTTATAATTTTTTCCTTTAAATTAGATGTATAATTGTTAGCATCGGTGTGTAGCAGCGTTGTTCTTTTAGCGTTCCTGCAGTTCACAGCTGTATTTTTTGCCTAACATAAAGTACCATTCTCGATACTCACGCAATTTAAACTGCTTACATATATTTCATTTTATAATTACAATTTTTATATCTGTTTGCATCGACACGTGGCAGTGATGTCTCCTTTGCACTACTAGCCTTTAAAAGCATGTTTTTTTTTGTGTCAAGCAAAGGAGGGCAAAATTTACAAGTCACAAAATGTGTATAATACTTCACGAATTGTGTTTATTTTGTAATGGACCTTGTGTCCATTCGTTCTTTCTCTTGTTGGCGTGATAGAATCACTGATATCACTATTATGGGCTGTTGTTCCATCGGGATGTTTTATATATATGTTGTGACTCATTGCGACACCATGATCGTGATGTACTTGCGTAGTTGTCTGTTCTTCATTGTTTGTTACGTGACTGTTTTTCTCAAGTAGAAGAAGGTTTCATATCTTTTACACTCATTTTCCAGACATTTCCACTAGACTGACGGTGTTTATTTATGTTAACACGTAAGTGGTTAAATGTAACATGCGACTACGTATGTCTTGTTATCTAAGCAATTTTATGCCCCTTTTTATTTGAATATTTATGGCTGGATGTTAAAAGTTACCCATGCTAACGATGAGTGTTCGTCTATATTATATATATATATATATATATATATATATATATATGTATGTATTTTTGCATTACCCACGACTGTGTACATCAGGAATGCACCACATTTTTTTATATCTTAATTATTCTATTTCTATTTTTTGTTGTATGTTCCCCATGCTAAAGTTTGTTTATGTATAAATATTCATGTCTTTAAATACAGTCTGGATGTCGACGGTGGAAGGGAGGCTTGCTGTTGCTGAGGAGGATCCGAGTCGTTAGACACCTGAGGCAGCAGACAAGGACGGCGGTGGGTTATTGTCGAGAGCGGGCACGCCGATGTGAATGTGTGTGCTATTTCAGCCCTTACACTCCAGTATGCAATGGTCATTTAAACGCACTTGTATGTATACATTTATTTTCTTTACATGCATAGACGGACTAGCGAACCGGCCTGGCTTCGCACTGGTATAATTGAAGTTTTACAGAGATATACTACTAAATAAATTGGGAAAAGGCAATTCATTTATATTAAAAGAGATTTATGAAACTATACAATGTTGGCATAGTTTTTAAACTGATTACGGCAACCCTAAAGGAAGTTAATATTTTTATTCGATAGTCAATAGGTAGGTAATTGTTTTGGAGTGTATCTATTTAACAATCGCGTCGTTACCACATTTCCGCTTTCGAGCTCCAATATCTGAAAATCGAAACATGATTTTCAAAATAAGTGTACCTAGGTACTAGGCTTTGTACTTGGCTGAGAGATCTAAAAATATCACCAAAGTTAAGCAACGTTCCCAGCGGCACACATTTGGATGGGTGATAGTTATTGGCATAGCATCTGAGTGCTTCCGTGCTTCGGAGGTAACGTTAAATATTCGATACCGGTTGTTATAGATTGATATCAGCCCTTAAGCTATTTCAGAGCTCCTTGGGTGGCCTGATAAACTCTGACACCAGAGGAAAAAATATTTCGGTCTCATTCTCAGCCGTCGCAGATTAGGTTTTGTTGTTATTCCAGAGTAACCGTACAATTTTCCAAGAAAAAAAGTATCCTTTGTCCAATTCCAGGATATAAAGAACCTACAAACGAATTTCATCAATATCCGTTTAGCTGTTATGGAACTGGGTGGTAAAAAACTTACACACACATTTTCGCATTAAAAATATTAGTTAAATGTTGCATGTCCCCGAACTTCAAATGTTTGAAAATTATGGCAAACTATGCTTATAACAGGGTTTAAAGTCTACTTGTCCTGATCTCCTTTATTTATATTGGAAGTGCTCTCTGTGTTATGAAGTAGGTGGTTGTATCTTCGATGGGATAGAAATGTTGAGAAACTCTGCTTACAAGATTACTTAAGTTCTACTTTATACTTCGGTCTTTTTCATCATCGGGTGTGTTGCATATGTTATTAATTTAGTGACGTTATCGTTATTGGTTCGGAAATTACTAGCAACTATTCTTATAAGTGGGCTGGGAGCATACTTGACCATGTGGAACTTTTCGTTGTTGGAGGTGTTGCCTATGTTATAAATTAAGTACCTGTATATTAAAAAGTTCGGAAATGACAGCCAACTATGCCTATAAGTGGGCTAAGGACGTACTTAATGGCGCGGTGCTCTAGGTTAGTGTGTTCGGGCAGAACTCGCTCCACGTCGTGCTTCAGAACCAGTCCCTACCTTACAGCATGTTAATTGTGAACTTGACTCATATCCCGCATGCGTCTCCTGCAGGTTAAGGTCCCAGGTTCAATACTCGTGAGGAGGATGCCAACCATTTCACAGTTTCCCTCCCTCCCCACTGTTAAACGCATCTCCTAGGCGTAGGACTCCCAGGGTCGAGACCCGGCGAATTCACTTGCATGTTTTTTATTTCCCACTCTATATATATGAACACACCTTTTGGTTTTTATTTGTAATTTACCTAGAGTGTTGCGTGCATGTACTAGCCATGCTGTTTTAAATTTAACGTCACACACATAGTTTTTACGAACTAACCAGGAAACTGGGTGGTTGGTTTCACAAGATATCACCCGTCATCTGACATCACCACACCCACCTGAATGCATTCAGTGCGATGGAAAATAGCACTTCATCGTCACCAGCGTTGAGTCCTTCCTCTGCTGCGTTGCCAACTCCCACTCTTAATATATGTAGGCCCGCACTACAGTGTGGTTTCTGCGACTGGGTGTTTACGGTTAGTCGGAATGGTTTGCGACACGAGCGTAATTAGTCTCTCAATCCATTCCGGCAGCCGGCCCAACATTTGTGCGAGTGGTGTGGACGTTCCTTCACACGTGTCGAACATCTCGTAGGGCATGAAACTCTTTATACAAGAGTGGTCAGACAGGCGCATCGTCCAACTGCGCGTTCTGCAATGCGGGCTTCGTGCGTTATTGCGATGCCCGTCGCCATGAACGCAGATGTTGGGTGAATCCCACTGTTCAACCATTACAATGTTGGACCTGCGGCCGGCAGTTTACCAGAGCTGATCGTCTTCGTGCTCAAAGTGCAAAATACTGTGGTGCTGCTAACCCCACCTCCCGGCCGGTGAAGTGTGCACGAGTGGCAAGCCCGCAGCCAGGGCCTCCCCCGGCTATTCAGGCTCTTGCGAGCGTGGGTGGCCCTCGTCGAGGCTTCACTGCCACTGGGGCTGGCGAGGGCAACTCACATGGGTTCATGGAGGTGGAAAGCGCGTTCGCGGGCGTTATGACAACATACGTCGTGGAGAATACCTCGAGGGAGGTCATAGACATTTGCGGCTACCTCGAGAGAATGAAATCAAATATAAATGGCCAACTCGAGCAGGAAGTTGAGACCCAGGGGGCGGTGAAATTTAATTAATTTCTTGAGTGCGTTTAAGGCAAACCGGAGCCGCACAACGATCAGGTAGATCGTCGTGCATTTAAGACGAAAAACTTGCCTGTATTTAATGTGGCTGACATCGAGGAGGCGGTGTCGGCTGCAATTGTAAAGATCTGTCACAAGGAGACTGACTATATGGGGAAAAGCAGCGGCTGGACCCTCACTGCCGTGAAATGGGTCCAGTTACGCGTAAATAAGATCTATCCGCTGAGAATCTCTTCGTACATCCCCTTGCCTGCCGGTTTCGCGGAGAAAGGAGCGATTATCATCCCGCACAATGCTGACCTGCAGTGCTTTAAATGGGCGATACTGGCACGTTTTGTAGTAGGGGGGCATCCACATCGCGTTGATGAGCGTTACACCAGGCTGGAGACGCGCTTCGACTTTTCCACAGTAGATTTCCCCACCCCTCTATGACAAATAGCTAGGTTCGAGAGAGCTTATCCGGGGGTCAGCGTTAATATTTACGCACTCAATGAGAATACGAAAGTAGTGCCAAAACGGGTGACAGGTGAGGAACTGGCCCAGCACTTTGATTTGCTGCTGCTCACCACTGTGGGGGACCAGAACTCGCACTATTGCTATGTTAAGAATTTCTCGCGACTGGTTCGTTCCCAGGTGACCTCACACACTGCTCATGTAGATATCTGTAAGCGCTGCTTCAAAGCATATGATAATCAACTGCGTGTGACAATGTTGACGGGCGCCGAAACTCTGGCAGAGCACAGGCGGCATTGTAATGACCATGGTGCTGTTCGCGCAGACATGGCACAGTCCGCCGCGGACGGCAAGTCACCTGTGCTCAAGTTCCAGAATTACCAGGGCGGTGATAAGGTACTTATTGTAGTATATGCAGAATTCGAGGTGATGCTGGTGCCTGTGCAGACATGTCAGCCGAACCCGGACGCGTCCTACGTATAAAGGTACCAAAAACGCGAGCCCTATTCTTTTGGCTTATACGTCAAGGTAAACAATAATATTTTTTTGGCCTCCAAGACGACCATCCTACCCCCGGGTGTAACCATTTACACGCGCGAAGGTGCGTCGAAACGCTTCATGGAAGAGGTGGTTAGGATAGGTCTCCTGGTGAATGATATATATAGTCAGTATGAACCTATGCGAGCACTAACGCATGGGGAACAGGCCGGCTATGCTCTAGCCACTACCTGCTACCACTGTTCTGGCATGTTTACCCGCACCAACCGAAATGTTCATGACCATGACCATTTCACTGGCAGTTTTATTGAGGCATCATGTAATAACTGCAACAAGCTTCGTCGCCGGCCCCAGAGACTGGCGATACTCTTCCATAACTTGACATATGATGCCAATTTCATTATTAAGCAACTTGGCTACGAAACTCAGTACATATTTATCATTCCCCATACAGAGGAAAAGTAAAACACCTTCAGTAAGAGTTTGGGCGAGAAGTTCACTATGCAGTTTATTGATACTTATAGGTTCATGTCTGCCAGTCTGGCAACTCTCGCGCAGAATCTGCCGTCCGGCGAATTCCACACAACATCTCGCTTCTTCACTGTAGAGCGCGAGATACAGCTGGTAACCCGGAACGGTGTCTTCCCCTACGATTATGTTAGCTCGTGGGAGAGGCTCGCCAAGCCGAGGTTACCTGCTATAGAGTCATTCTGTAATAGGCATACTGGGGCGAACGTCAGCGCAGAAGACTACCAGCACGCAAAATCCGCCTGGGACATGTTCGGCTGTCGCACCCTCCGAGACTATTCGGAGCTCTACTTGAAGACGGACGTGTTGATTCTGTGTGACGTCTTCGAGAATTTCCGGGGGCTCTGTCTACTCACATACAGTCTTGACTGTGTGCGCTATGTCAGTGCTCCCCAGTTCTCGTTTCACGCGATGTTGCGCAAGACGCAGGTGGAATTAGAGTTGCTTGGCAACTACGATATGCACCTGTTTATTGAGGCTGGTATCCGGGGAGGGGTGGCTCAATGTGTTAAGCGTCACGCAGTTGCCAATAATAAGCATATACCTGAGACATATAACGCTAGCAAGCCATCTACCTACCTGCAGTATGCAGATGCTAATAATCTATACGGTTGGGTGATGTCCTTGCCACTTCCTTATGACGGGTTCGAATGGACCACCACGAACATCGATGTGATGAGCGTGCCGGACGACGGATATGTCGGCTACATACTGGAGGTAGATGTAGAATAGCCTTCCGCTCTTCACGAAGCGCATTTGGAACTTCCATTCTTGCCAGTGAACGAGCGTCCCCTCGGGTCCAAACACGCTAAACTCATGACGACCCTGGAGAGCAAGCTTCATTATATCGTACATTACCGTACTCTGAAGCAAGCATTGGATCATGGGTTGCGGCTGAAGGCTGTTCACCGTGTCCTTCAATTCCAGCAGAAGGCGTGGCTAAAGCCGTATATAGACATGAATACGACGAAACGTCAGGCAGCCACAAATGCCTTCGAGAAGAACATTTTTTAAATTAATGAATAACGCAACGGACGGCAAACTTATGGAAAATAAGCGCAAACGACAGCTTATGGAACTCGTGTGTAGAGAAGTTCGGCCGAAGAAATTAATTTCTAATCCTGCATTCAAATGCAGAACGATATATGGTGAGTCATTGTCCCTAGTCAAATTATGCCATGAGAGCGTAAAATTTGACAAGCCCATATATGCTGGATTTGCCATAGTCGACCTGTCAAAGACACTCATGTACCGCTTTTACTACGACGTCATGCGAGCGCGGTATGGGAGCAGTGTCAGTCTCTCCTATATGGACACCGATTCCTTTATAATGGAGCTCGACTGTGCTGACTTTTACAGCGACCTCACCTCTGACCCGATGCTCATGTCGGAGTTCGACACTAGTGGCTACCCTCCCACTCATCCCTGCTATTCTCCAGTCAACTCCAGGGTGATTGGGATATTTAAGGATGAGTGCGCGGGTAACGCTATGGTTGAGTTTGTCGGGTTGCGGGCTAAGCTGTATGCGTACCGTTGCCACAATACGGTAGTGAAACGCGCGAAGGGGATACAGAGGTGCGTAGTTGATAACGTGATCACGTTTGACGATTATCGCCGCATTCTTGTGGCCCAGCGCTGCATGAGAGTACAGGTCGGAAGTATTCGTTCATACCATCACGAAGTTTACACCGAGCGCGCGAACAAACTAGCGCTTTCGTGGATGGACGACAAACGACAAGTCCTGGATGATGCCATACATACCGTCCCCTATGGTTATCAGCCCTAAATCGAAAAACAGCTCTGGGTCTGGCCTATGTAGTAATGTACTTCTGTCGTCTCGGAGAGTGTTATTTCTCCCGGCGTGTGTACTGGAGAACTTACAGACGTCTTCGTATTCCGCTTATCAGGTATATTGCTGAGTGGTTCTTTGTGGTAGCCATATGTCTCGATAGGCATGCTGTAGCGCGTGCAGGTGTGTTGCAGGCTTGCCAGTCTTGCTACCTGGTAGTCTACTATAGCGCGTTCAAGAGGTACGTTCCTAACATTGTCAGGTAGAGTATCAGTTTGTTTCCTGCAGTATACTGGAGCTCGTGCAAGATCAGATGGCTTGCCAGGTATACTATTTTTTGTTGGCCTATGCGCTTTCTGATTCGGTGTACTGTAGCCCTTGCAAGGGTTGCAATCTTCTCCTTGCCAGGTACACTGGGTGGTAACATGCCGGAGCGCAAGTGCCCATCTTACTTGCCCCAGCATGTTACCAGCACGTCCCGTACATGTTTCTTTTCTCTCGGAGGTATACTGGAGCACATGCAAGCCATTGTCGCCTTGCCAGGTATACCAACAATCAGGTTTTTCACAACATGCTGTATAACATGCTCATTTTTTACGTATGTAAGTGTACGTTTGTCAACCGACGTCAGCTTGGCGTACGTTCTGTACGTCATCCATTCTTGATACCCTTATGCTACTGCTCTATATCTATATATATATATTTATATAGTGTCACTTATGTGACACCAACTTTCTCAACACGCACAAGATATTCCTGCTAGTGATATATATTTTGTCACGTCTGTGACTCCAATGTCCTACCGAGATGTTCATCACCACCTTGGCACGCTTGTTTTGTTTCACGTTTTGTTTTGTACAACTCCTGTTTTGTTGTTGTTGTTATTTTCAGTCGTCTTGTCACGTTACTTTAACATGTTGTGGTTTCTACCACCACCACCATACTACTACTTCTTCTTTAATCAATTCCAATTTTTCATATTGTTATTGTTAATTTTTTTGTCATGTATGCATGTGTGTGGCTTTATCCACCATACTACTAATTGTCACACATGTGACTCCTTCTATCTTTTGTCCCACCCTCGCACGGTCGAGTTATCACACTGTAGTGCTATTCTCTAACCTTGTTTATATATGTAATTGTTTTTCCCACTGTCTCACAGAACTCACTTTTCCACTGGCTGCAGCGTTGTAACCAGCCTGTACACTATATTTGTGATGTTGCCAATATATATTTATATATTGGCAGTGTCATAGGAATAGTGTGCAGCCCGGTTCCAAGCCCGGGGCCCATTTACATGGTTATGCCATGTCGATGGTAATTGGGAGGACAGCGCGGCATAAGGTGAGTGTCGCTAGGCCAGGATGTGTGTGACGCGGGCGCGATCGCACGTGTGTGTGTAAGTATGCTGAGTGTTGCTAGGCCAGGATGTGTGTGTGTATATGTGTATATATATATGTGTGTGTGTGTGTATGTGTGTGTGTGTGACTCGGGCGCGATCGCTCGTGTGTGTGTAAGTATGCTGCTGCTGCTGCTGCTGGGAGGGGGGTGGGTGGGTCGGTACACACATGGAGGATATTTTTTATATCTTGTTCTCGTAACCTTCGCAGCGAAGGACAGTCAGCCGCCTCCGTTTGGAGGTCACCGATATTTTGGTTCGTGTCGCAAGAGCCAGCAACACCTTGGCGTCGGCCTTGGGATTCTAAACTTCCTCTTCGGGGGGCGGCCATCTTGGCAGCAAGCGACACCTTGGCGTCGGCCTAGGGATTCTGGAGGCGGCAATCTTGGCCACCAGCATCGTCTTCGGGAGTCGCAACCAACATGGCGTCGGCTTAGGGATTCTCCCATGGCTGACACCTTGGCGTCGGCCTAGGGATTCTGAAATGGACGCCAGGAGAATGTTCGGTAAAAAATATTTTTTTGGAACTTTTGAAAAGTTGAGACTTTTCAAAAAATTTCGAACTTTGGAAAAGTTGCGACTTTTTAAAAGTGAAATTAATGTTTTGAAATATAAATCAAATATTTTGAAATATAAATCAAATATTTTGAAATATTAAATCAAAAGTTAATTCTAAATAATAAAAAAATAATTTTTGAAAAATTTTTTTTTTAAATAAATTTTTGCGATTTTTTGCAAATGTTTGCACGGTTTTGCACATTTGGCACTGGCTGCCAAGATGGCCGCCTCCGGTTGGCACTGGCTGCCAAGATGGCCGCCCCAAAGCGGAATGCACACCCAGGTGAATCCCGAATCCCGCGAATCCCTGCCATGACGCTGCGTTCGAAGCCCCATTATCTAGCTACTTTTTACCAAAAACGATCTTGTTTTATATGCCCGTACAGTGGTGTTTTTATCACATAAATTGTATTTTGAAAATCGTGAATATGGGAAAAAATGTCGCATGTTTATAGCCCTCCCAGCGCTGTTCACTTTAAAGATATGAGAAAAGTAAAACGTCAGATTCGTAATTACAACTGTTGGTTCTTCATTCCTTGTAATAAAGTCCCGCCGTTACATATCAGATTTCCACAGAAAAATGTGACGATAGAATCACTGCGCGCTGGCTCAAAGCTTTGAGTATAGGGGCGATGGGGCACTGGGCTCGAGTGTTATCGTCGCCCTTACCGCTCTGCTTCAATAAAACAAATCTCTTTTTCTTGTCATAGGGATGATTCACCCTTAAGCTAACATGAACTTCGTCGTATTTAATTTGCATCAACTTCATGAATGGTTATAGCTGTCACAGCAGCGTGTTCACGTGGAATTAACAGTGACGAGAAGTTGAAGTTGCCAAGGGCGATGTGGAACTAACTGCAACATAAACAAAGGCAACGTGTTATCAGGTTATCTGATTGAATAATCAATTTTTTTCTTTGGTTTTCCGGGTTCAGATTTTCTCCTATCGACTTACGTCTGTATTATGACGTACTATTTAAGTAGACGTTCAAGTCTTAATATTTTTTTTTCATGTTAAATGATAAGAAAAAAATATTTGTAAAAAAAACAAAACTTAAAAGAAATATACGTGGAGGTAAATATGAGTGAATTTAAGTGACAGACAATTGTATTATTGGTACATAGACGCAGATGTTTTAAATGTATTGTTTACATGAGTTATTAGATTTTTACATACGCAAACGTACAGTTCCTCGGCACAGCATGTTTGGTAGTAGAGTGTTACTACTTATAGAAAACGAGTGGATCGTTAACTTCAATTTGAAAGCAGTTGCAATTTTATAAAAACACACCAAGTAAAGGTAACAAAACCCTAATTAACTTTAATTTGTATTGACCTTTAGTGCCTACGAGAACTGGCAATATGTCAGTGATCTCAGTGCAGACACAGAGTACTTAACTTTACATAAATGAAAAAACTGCTCATTAGAGGAACTCGGGATGCACACGCCAGCAAAATGGCGTTACTCCCTGGCAACATGTCGGATAGCCTTTCGCCTATCAGCGCCTGGTAACCTTATTGCCAGCCGGCAGCCCAGCCAGTAGAGTGTCTTCCGCAGCGCGTGGTAGCCAATCACATTTAAGGAATAGAACCGCCACGACATTTATTATCTGTGTATTTTACACACACATACTTTGTGGTGCAGGTCATCAAAGAGTGCGGTTTAAATTTGATTCTCCTCGCGTAGTTTAAGGGCGTTGGCCAAAAAAAAAAAATGTTATTGTATATTTGTACCGCATACTGCTCCCCTTGTATACACTATCCATGGCTACTTTGCCCTCGATTAAAATGTGTTTAAATATGATGGTTTTTGAAAAATTACGTGTCAGATTCTAAATTTTACTATTTTTAATACGTATAAGTAAAATCTATCAAACTAATGCAGAAAACTTAAGAAAGGCATCTGAAAGGTCTTGTATTAATTTATTGTAGAGTTTGCTTATCAAAATTAATTTTACAAAAATTTTGGGCCCACTTTTTATAAGCTCAAAAACATTGCTGTGTTTGAATTTTAGACATTTTGAAGTATATCTTTACATATCCTTTCTATGTAAATTATCTATACCTGTACTATGTTTGTTTTCATTATTTGTACTTTTATAAAAAAGCAAAATTCGGTTA
>NQII01004313.1:176862-208666 GCA_002778355.1 Clitarchus hookeri | reverse complement strand
GCCTTGGAAAGACGAGTCCGGTGATATATATCACTCAAAACTTATGCCTTAAATTTTTTTAATTATAAAAAATGTTTTAACTTAAATTTAAAAAAATTGTTTTTGCAATAGCAGCGACGACACACTCTTCATTTGTTTTTTTTTTCAGGGAAACAAATATATATTTAAAGTGGTAAGCTGAAGTTATTTAAATAATTTTTTAGTTGCGGGTTTTTTGTGAGGGAGGAGGGGGGGGATCATTATGTCCCCTATGCGTCCTGAAAACGTAAGCCAATATTATTAAAATGGTTTTTTTTATTTCATGGAATTATGATCTTCACTGGCAGTCTAAACCGATATAATTATTAAAAATCTTAGGTAGCAGGCCGATTCTTTTTAATTTTTAATAAAAATACTTTTTTATTAAAATATTTTCATTAAATTAAATTTTTATTAACTTTAATTTTTATTAATCTTATATCTAGGGAATTATGGGAGGACGAACATCGAATATGGCCTCGAGCCCTGGCCATGACGCCTACCAATATGGCGGACGGCACTGACCACATGGCCGCCGTCCGCAGAGTGACGTCATGGCAAACAACTCCTACCTCCTGATGCATGATGCATGGCCCCGCTTCGGTTACACCCCTTTACTAGTTTTGTATTTCCTCAGTGCTACTCAGGCAGACACAGCGAGTGAAATTACATTTAACAACAATTTTAAAACCACTGGAAGCATAGTTAAAACTTTACTGCTACTTAAAGATGGGTTTTTGAATATTCAGAGGAGTTCAGCACACAGGGAACTGCTGAAGAGATGTCAGTGTACGACACAAGTCAAAACATCGAGATGTAAGTAAGTCTCGCATTGATAGATATGAAAATGATGTGCGAAATATTTTTGAAATTTTTGCAACTCCTCACAAAGAATCCTTGTAACGGGCGCCACTGCGGAGTATTTCAACTGGCTTAATGCCAACAGAATCAGTTAAAAATAACCCAATAAAAGCTCATTGTAGTATGGTTGAATGCTGCTAAAACTTAAGTAAAATTATGGCTTACAGAGAATGGACGAAACAGTTCCATGATCCATTAAAAAAATAGAAATAAAAAAATTTCAACTCTCTAAATAAAACGATTTCTGCAAAGAAAAGATTCATAGCAATCACAAAATATACATACATACTTACACTTTAAAAAATACATACAAATTTACACATACAATTTGTTGGTTATTTTACATTTTCATGTGTAATTTGTAAAAACAACTAAAGTACGTGTAATTGTACTCAAAATTTCTAGTTATTTTAGGTAGTAATACAAGTCTTGGTGAAAATGCACGAATGTGTGGTTTAGTAAACATAATGTTGGTATTAACTTACACATTTTCATGTATGTATTAAAACCTTATATTGTGTATTTTAACTGTAACATGGTCGTTGTATAAACGTTCAATGTCTGTGTAGTTGTACATATTCCATTGTGCCATTTTTCAATGACCGTGTGTGTGTGTAAACTTGCATTACATTCAGGGCTATCTGTGAGCGTATATTTACCCATAAAAATTTTCGGTGATGTTACATTTTTCTGTGAAATATGCTACGAGTACAGGATTTCTAATTTTACACTAATGTTGCTAGGAATTCAAATATAATTACAAGTGTTTGTTAAAAACATGCGATATAGCGGTAGGGAGTAGAACTACTTCGAACTTCTTTTGTGTGTTCAAAAGGAATACTTAACTCCCACTGTTGGGATATGCAGGCGTTTGCATATAACTACGTATTCTATATCTGAAGTCAATTGTTATCTACATTTTGGACATACATTTTTATAACTCATAACTACCAAGTTACAAAACGGAGTAAAATGACGCGAAAGTCGTAAAAATACACATAATAGTATGTGAATAAACATAACGCAGTTGTAAAAGAACATATACTGACCGTAAAATTGCTTATTAAAACAGTGAAAAACGTATAGAAATTATGTTATTACAATTACAGTGAATCTGCGATTTTACTTTTTTGTAAGTGAAAAAGACACATACTCAGTGGTGAAATAACAATTGTGATGTATGTATAAATTTACTTGCCTTTGAGAAAAACTACACAAATTTTGCAGTTTATTTTCTGCTACATGGTAATTGTTATTTTACACCATTCTCTGTAAAATTAGTTGTACAAGGCACATGTTATTTTACTACTTTGTAGGATGCATTTAATTGGTTGTAGGGTAAAAAAAAACGTTGAAATGTAGGTGTAAAATTACACCGACATCAGTGGAGACACTGCTGCCTTATACATTAGTGTAAAATTACACAATTTTTTTTACAGTGTATGGCGCTTGCCACAATAGCCTAACATCGTAATGTTGACCTTCGAGTTGTCTTGGGATACCCATTTAGGCCAGTTTCCAGGATCTTGTATGATGTAAGTGGTCAAACAAACAGTAAAGAACCAATTGTGACATATACTTGAAAAGAAGTTACTGCTGAAACTGTGTACTCACATACTCTGTTTCCGTTGTACTGCCATTGCTGCAGAAAGTCAGAATTCCCAATAACATGACTTTTGGTGAAATTTGTGAGGCTGTTTTTCAGAAGTTACTCAGTGGCCCAAGAAAATAGAACCGACATACTTTTTTATTTGTATTAGCCCAACTAGATTAAAGACTTTGGGAGAGGTCACCGACAAGATAATTGTTCACCTGTATCGTATGCAAATATCTAAGGGGGCTTCAAAGTTTGGTCTTGGTGACAGTCCCTTACAGCTAGTTCAAACAGCGCTAATATCTTCAAAGAAAAGTACAGAGTAGAGTGAATGTTTATTGCAAATGAAGACAAATATTGGACACTAACATCAGTTGAAGCGACAGAGAGTACTGAACCTGCTCGTGCCCATGAAGAGGCCGACACAATGCTAGCCTTGCATGCTGCACATGTTGGCGGGAGTAACATCTCTGCAACTGTTCAAGCTAATGGCACGACAATGATATATTAGTGATTTTGCTAGGTTCATAGATTGAATCAAATGCCGACTTTATAAAATAGGCCAGCAAGTAAAAAATCGAATGNCTTTATAAAATAGGCCAGCAAGTAAAAAATCGAATGATATGCTCTAAAATGTAGCTAGTAAACTAAGTCTTAAATATCAGATGGACGCGAGATTGATGACTTCATGAAAATATCGAATTCGGTTTCTTACCTTCAGAGGTTATGAGAGTATTTCAGTATCTCAGCCTTCTTTGGAAAACGCAAGGTAACACCGCTCGAACTGATAAGCACTGCAACTCAATACATCCAGTCCTTCAAAGCCTTCGGTAAAGAACGAACTTTTAGTTATCCCTTGTCAACCTGGAGCAGTTTGTGTGTCAAATTTAAGATGGGGAAGAAACGTATAGCATCAATAAATTGCGATATAATTTTTACTGCTTTTACCAGAGCTCTTAGATCCTTGTTGTTCACCATTACCCCTCCAGACTCCCGCGCCATACGAACATAGCTAGTGTAATGGCAATGGGCCTACATTGTTTGGCTTGGAAGTCTACCATCTCCTGAAGAAGTACAGCAGATGGCACCTTTCATCAGATACAAAGCTGTCAGCCAAGATAATGTCCGTGTTCCGACGTCAACTTCCCATGCACATACCTCTGCAGCTGCTCGTGTGGAACACAAGAAATGGCTGCAGAATATGAAGAGTGCCTACATGGAGAGGACAATGGCGACAGCTACGACCATGCTGATTACTATGAACAAGAATGTTGTTGGTGGCACTGCAGTGCTGCAAACTGCGTATGCGCTATATCGAAAACTATTCTAATAGCTATTGCATGCTGTTAAATTGTAGAATTTCTCATAGCAATAAAGTTGATGCATTTGAAGTGCATTATTGTTGTTAGGAGTATCTGAAGCACATATGGAGGAACATGTATATTATCCAGGTTTAGCATTAGTTGGAATTTTCATTACTGGTTTAAACTTAAATATTAGTAAATTTTTTTTTACATTCGTTAATATTAGTTTTATAGTTTATTTAGTTTTTAGTATATGTTTAAGCGCAGTTTTATAATTTAGTTAATAAATTGTTATGATAAAAAATTAAAACCGGAAAAAATTAAATTTTTCAAAGTTTTTCAGTAGAAAAAACTTGCGAAAACTATTAATTTTGAATTTCGGGATGGCATATTGGTAATGTACACAAAAACTGAATAAAATGGCACCCAGGCCGGCTTTACCGCACAAATAGTACTATTGTTTTCACTCAACTGATATACTATACCGTTCATTGTCAGCATACCCTTAATTTTACAATGTACTCGTATGGGTCTTCTGTTATTCGAGATATTTTCAGCCATGGCGGTCAATTTGATAATTCCAATCAAAATTACATTGTATGGCTCCTCGTGATACTTCACACAAATGAAAGTAAAGAAAGTAATACTTGGGGCAGACTTCAGTTTCTCAACTAGTGGTGAAGGGGAACAGGATGCTCTGCTATGTTCACACAGCCAGAAGAACAGAATGCAAGTGTTGTCCACACTGCTTTGGAGAACGTGTATCGAGAATTGCGTGCCGGTCTCACTGCCAATTAGTGTTTGGTTGATATATTTTTATTAGTTTGGTTATTTCGAGTGCTCCTTAACAGGGATAAGGACTTGGAAAGGGAACACTTTATTGAGGAATACGGACGGAATCGGCGAGGGCCTGTATTAAGAAACCATCACAGCATTCGCCTGAAGTGATTTTGGAAAACCCTGGAAAATCAGAACTAGGATGGCGGGTCCAGGAATCGAACCCAGGTCCTCTCGAATGCGAGTAAAAGTTTTTTTTCCAGGGCTTTGACCTATATTTTCAATGTTTATTGTAATCACTGTTCATAAATTGTATTTCCTTTACTTGGGAACATAACTGCATTATTCATTTTAAAATCTTCGCTAAATTTCCAACAAGATACTCTAGCAAAATTGCAGTTATTGCAGACCCATTTGACAAGTTTGTATTTAAGTGACACGTTTATTAAATTCTACAATGTATAAAAATTGCGTTAAAATACGGTAATGAAAAAATTACAAGCTTACTCAAGAATTTGTTATTTTTTGTTTAGTTTGGATTGTAATAGTACTAGCTATAAATTTTTACAAAAAAATACATTAAATTTCTAACATAATTAATACTATACAGTAAAAAATCAGCATAAAGATGCAATAATCAATTAGACACAAAACGATATTACGTAGTAACAATATTACATGGAATGTAGAAACTTTGAAAGCGAATGAAAAAGAAGTCCTTCGTATACGTCATACTTCACGTGCGAGGCTATGTAATCATCAAAGGCGTTTGAAAATATTAACAACATCTCTCTTCACTAAAAATTGTTATTAACACGATCAGATAAGAGGACTGCCGCACTCACACTGCATCGTGTGAACGTGTGCAATAACCAACAAGATTGCTTTGAGCGTGGGTCCAAAGAAAAGAATATTTATCAAAAGCTAGCGGTGTCCCTAATTCACATCTGCTGGCACCCGGTTCTTCTTCTTTTATTCCGCCCGCCTTGTCCAAACACCTCGGAATGATGGTCCTTGTTCCCTCCGGAGGGAACCCACACACGTAGCGCAAGGTCGAGTGCCCGCAGCGCCAACAAAAGACGACCGACAACACCACAGCCCAGGCGGACGTAATTATTTTAACGCCGGAAAGTTTTTTTTGTCGATTTCGTTTTCCCCCCTGGACTCCTTAAGAGATCCAAAGAGAAGCTCCTCTACAAAGTTGCTCGTTCATCTCTGGCGTTTTCTCCTCTTCACGGAAATTCACGCTCCACAAGATCCGAGTCAGTGGAAGCTACCACACTTTTATGTTTAAGGTAGCCACATTTTTATATTCATGGTGTCCGCCTGCCAGCTTAGTAACTGTAGTGAAGTTCTCTTCAAACACTGGGTCTCCACCGAGAAAAAGAATTTGTTGGATGAAACAAAGTTTGTTTGGCGCAACCAAATCAATTGCTTGTATAAATGGTAATGAAATATTTTGTTATAGAAACCAAATTATTTAGTTTCTCTTATTTGGTTGCCCCAAATGGTAAGATTTGGTTGCCGCAACTAAATTTATATTTGGCTCTACGTATATTAAACCGTCTCGGTTCTTATAAAAAAACTGGCAGCCTGCTCGAGGTTCTTACTCACATCGATCGTGCCCACGCATTACACACTACGTAACAGCAGAGTAAAGTGGCAACTACTGAAATGGGGACATTTTTAAAGACATAAATTTAACTACTGGATAACGCACTTAATTAAATATTTCAAGTTTTACAGCTTTATACTTTCGTTTCGTATTGAACTTGTTTTATTATGATTTTTATACCGTTATTAAACGCTAAGAAGCGCTGTTACCAACCTGATTGTCACACAGATTACAAACTCTAGAGCTGTGTTTCCAAACGAGGGCAGTAAAATGAGTGGCCAAGTAAAAAGATATATAGTTGATTCATTCAAATATTTTGTTCACAGTAATACTTTTTCGTTAACACAGATGTTTCGTTCACTCACGCGTGTATTTTGTTAGATGAAGCGGGTTCGATTCCCGGCGGGGTCGCCCCCGGATTTTCGCATGTAGGAATCGTGCCGGACGATGTGGTTGGTCAGCGGGTTTCCTCGGAAATCTCCCGTTTCCTTCGCCCTTTCATTCCGGTGCTGCTCCATACTCACCCCGCTTCATCCTCATCGGCTCTCAAGACCTCGATGTTAAGAGCCGCCCAAATCTCTTAACTCACTCAAATTTTTTAGACATCATTTTTTGCATTACGAATGCAAAAATGATAATTAGTATGATTTTGGAACATGCAGATAGAATCAACGAAAATATTGACAGAAAATTCCACAATGGTCAATGGGAGGCCATGTATTAAGGCATTCTAAGGTATGCTTAGCAACATTTATTTCGAAAATATTGGAAATTCCTGAGAACAAGGATGTGGGAAATGGAAGATCCCTGAGAAAACACGTTTCCCACTTGCGAAAACACGGAAGTGACCCCACCAGGATTCAAACCCGGTTCGCAATGGTGAGGGGTGAACGCCGTAGCCACTGAACCACCGCTGCCTGTAGGATGTAGTTGACGTACGATACATAAGTGTAAGGAATCTCCGTCAGTGTTCTGAAACAAGTCATCTGAGAATGCGGCAGCAAGAATAATTTCCATCTTGGACAAATCACAGAGTAGGTCAAATATATAGATTTGAAACAGCTGTTTGACCTGCGAACTCCAGCGGCATACGCCAGTAGGGAATCTTTCTCAGCAGCCAGTAGACTATCATAGAATGGGAACGCCCAAACCATAAGAACCATCACAGCCTTCTACTTCTGTATACTTGTCTATTCTATAGCCATGATAATGGAGCAGTGTGTCTGGTAAAGGCTGTTCGAGGTAAACTGAGAACTTTTGAAAGCACTGCTCAAGATCTACTTACATACACATTGTGTATCCGTCCACAGTATGTAAAATTAAGGTTGTAATGGTCCTGAGTATTTTATTAATGCACCCGTCAACTGAAACTATGAAATTATCAGCAACGCAAACATTTTATACATTTGCCAATTCTTACACTTTCCATATATGCATTAAAAAAGCAGTAAATATAATAATTTCAATATTCACAAATGTTTACCTGAAAATTTTTAACTCAACTTTATTAAATGTGACAGTTTTTGTCTCCATCGTTACCAACTTTACTAAATGCATACCGGTTAGTATGTTCGTTAACATATGCGCAGATACGGGCAGTCGCATTTTTCAAAGGTTGATTTCAAAAGTGCTCAACCGTGAACAGCAAAATATAGTAAGTATGCAAGGACAAGTGTCACGCTAGGTGCGTGTCGGTAAAGTCTGAGGTGTAGTTGGTAGGTAGGTCCTAAGGTAGGTGTCGGTGACTGGAGATACCGGAGGACGCTCCACAGCGGGCCAGTTCCGGAAGGTCGAGTAGCGTAATTAACACTAACGCAGTGTGACGGCACAGAAATGACAGACAGGGAGGGAGGAGCATCTACAGGTTGCGTCACACATCGGCGCGCATGACTCGTACACGCGTTTCAGCGCCAGCTTTTATAGGGAGGAGCATCTACAGGTTGCGTCACACATCGGCGCACATGCCTCGTGCACACGTTACAGTGGCAACTTGTAGGTCACTGCCAAGATACACTGTACATTTCTTGTATTTGTACACGATATTCTTTGGAAACAAGTTGCTACATATATTTTTGTAATACTACAAATAAAGAGGACTAAATTTCACAAAACCCTAGTGTGCAGAGGCCGCGGTGGGTGAGCGGTTAGTCTGATTGCCTCCCCCCATAAGTCGAACCGGGTTCAATCCCCGGCTGGGTCACTCCCGGATTTTCGCATGTGGGAATCGTGCTGGATAATGCCGCTGGTTGGCGGGTTTTCTCAGATATCTCCCGTTTCCACCGCCCTTTCATTCCGGCGCAGCTCCATACTTACCTCAATCACCCTCATCGGCTCTTAAGACATCACTGTTAAGAGCCACCCAAATCACTTCACTCACTCACTTAGTGTGAAATGTGTAAAATTAATGTTGGGTTTCAACAAGCAAGTATTGTAGACTTCAAGATCATTATATACATTGAGCTACATGAAAATTTTTTATTCTTTACAAAATAATGTGTTGTAGATATACTGTATTTCATTGGTTGATTTACAATAAAATATGTGGCAACTAACTTCCAAAGAATTTACTTTATAATCTGCATTTACTGTAGGCAACACAATGATGTATAACCCTGTTAGGAGAAATGACGCTTTGTAAATTACACTTAGGCGTAACTAAGTTATGTAAAACCTTGTCGGGTAAACTGCCAGTATACTTTATTCTGCTAGGTAAAACGTTATTAGCAAAGTTCTCTAAGGTAAACTTTGTTAGGCAAAACCGCGAAAATCTTTTTGGTAAAATACTTTTAAGAAAATAACCACAAAATTAACACCACTAGAGAAAAATACCATTAGGCTTAAAAATTTTAAGAAAATGTAAAGCAAAATACTGCAGGCAAAGTGCCATGTAAAATATTTTGCATTGTTTTTAGCAAAACACTATTTGGCCAAACGTCGTCGGGGAACACCAGTCATATATGCTGTTTGACAAAACGCCATTAGTGCACATGTTTTTAGGCATAAGGCCGTTGAGTAAATACGTTTTGGTCAATTCCATTATGCGAAATGTGGTTATGTAAAAATACTTTACACAATATGTTGTTTGGCAAAACGTTGCTCGGAGAAAACGTATTTCAGGA
Source organism: Clitarchus hookeri (assembly GCA_002778355.1). Classification (NCBI taxonomy): domain Eukaryota; kingdom Metazoa; phylum Arthropoda; class Insecta; order Phasmatodea; family Phasmatidae; genus Clitarchus; species Clitarchus hookeri. The sequence continues at coordinate 199,378 of NQII01004313.1, read as the reverse complement.
CTTAAGCAAAACAGTTTTGGTGAAATGCCGTTCAGCAAATTCCGTTAGATAAAATTCTTTACGCGTATAATGTCAACTCACAAATAATTTACGCAAAACTTCGTCTGCTGTATATTATGACTATTCGGTGGGCTATTTTAGCCCAGCTTACTTAGTTTTTTTCTGAACACTGGACAAGGCTCATGCCTAATGCATATACTGAAATTGCCACGGCCCTAAGAGTCTAGTATACAGGCATCGATGAACAAATACTGTGAAATATTTATACTCATAATCTATGAACAAGTCCTTGTTTACCAAAGCCTCTGACAAACTGTAAAATTTTCGCCTCTAAATGCATTTAACAATAAAATTTTAAAACGAAATACGACCATAAAATTTTTTATATTTAAAAAATTGGATCAAATGATATATAATGCATTTAAAAATGCCCACAGCGTAATATTTTTTTTTTACTTGAAGGATTTAGCATGAATTTGATTTTAAAAGTTACTTTGGAAATGAGATACTGCTGTTGTGTTTCCATGAAGTCCACTACAGGAATAAATGTAACGAATGTTGTGATCTATTTTCACTCATTTACTAAATTGGATTTTTTATTTATCATAGATTTTCATTTACTATAAAAATAATGCCTCTTAATTGTCAATATAATTGTGAAATAATCAATTTAAATAGCATTCATGCTCAGAAAAATTAAACATCTCCACAACCTTATTTCGTTTCCAGCAATACATTTTCCATTTTAAAGTTTCGTGATGTCGGAAACGGCTATTTTTTAATGCGCGATTCTAATCAGCTGAGCTCGTCAGACGAAACAGAAATTTTAGAATCCATCAAATTTTCTAAATTTTCGATGGAACCGGAGCTATCAAACATCTACCGAAAAATATTGCAACAATAATGACGTTTCGGTGTTTATACACACTACTTAATACTACTGAAATATCTGTACCCATAAGTATAGTTTATTTATGCTTACTTCCAAATTTTCTGAAGCCCTGTTAAAGTTCCACCTCCAGGAAATTCCACCACCTCATTCAAACAAAGATTATCCAAGCCAAGAAAATTATACTTAAAGGGACTCTGGGTAATATCATCTTGTGTAATAACTATTTCTTAGTTGACATTACCAACAAATATATTTTATCACTGTTATTATCATTTTAAATATAAATGAAATATAATTTATAGTTTAAGTATAAGTAAAAATTCAATTTTACCAAAAATAAAGTAGTTTTATATTAACACAAGTTTAAAACGCTTGTGATCGTGACATAAACAGAAAGTAACCAAACACGTCTTATATGATGTGTTTATTCAAAGGTTTGATTCAAAAAGTGTAAAGAAACCGCGAATATATTATTGATTGCGTCATCCACTTACCTCGGTGCACACATTGAGAGGGAAAACGGAGGTACAAATCTACCCCACCACAGCTACAGTCAAATACATACACCTATGAACACCCTCTCATATATCAAAAAGTGCTCCTCAAATTTTCAAAATAATCGCGTCATTGAATTCGCTCCTCACTAATATTTTATGCTATGGNCATCAAAAAGTGCTCCTCAAATTTTCAAAATAATCGCGTCATTGAATTCGCTCCTCACTAATATTTTATGCTATGGGGAAAAAAATATATTCCCATTAAAAAAACCAAAGTCGATATCGTTATATCAGTAATTAATTAGATCTCGGAAAAGATATAGACAGTGTCTTATAAACACCGTAGTGTTATTTACGAATTCAATAGCAAAGTTTCTATACGTTCAGTGGTTCGGAANAGACAGTGTCTTATAAACACCGTAGTGTTATTTACGAATTCAATAGCAAAGTTTCTATACGTTCAGTGGTTCGGAATATATTTGGGGTAAACGTCTTAGCTGAATCAGCCTGTATAATATAAATAAATCAAGTGTTAGTGGTGGTTACACTCNTATATTTGGGGTAAACGTCTTAGCTGAATCAGCCTGTATAATATAAATAAATCAAGTGTTAGTGGTGGTTACACTCTAAAATTTTATAATGCTTGACATATTTTTCTCAAACATTATTTAAACAACTGTTTAAGATTTATAATTTATAAATGGATTTTACACTTTTTAATTTTGAAATTTTTAATTCCCTTGTAAACAATAAAATATGTTGCCACGAAACAAGAGAAAATTAAACAATTTGTTGGAAGCAGATTATCGAAAAATGAATGTTTTTAGATATAAACATATTTAAAAAAAAGTTGTACTGAAATTACTTCTACAGTTAATGGAGATGGACAAAAAATTATAAATAAATATATAGCTAGAATTTTAGTAGTAGGGTTATGCCGATTCTGTTGCAAGGGCTGTGGCGCCGTGGCGCCGTCCGCCATCCTGGAATTTCCAGTTTTTCACTCAAAATTTCCCGTTTGTTACTTTCGTAACAATATAAAATTTACTCTTAAATATAGTAGAATGGACACTAAACGTATAGGCTGCCATTCCCTCGTACAATTACATTAGTGTATAAACCATTTTGGTATGTATTTTTTAATCAATGCATACATATCCTATGACCACATTTAAAGGAGAAGAGCCTTTTCAGTTAAAAGTAATCGTATTTACCATTTTGAAAATTTTTAAAGGCAAATGTTATAATAAAAACATTTCTTTATTTTCAATCGGGGTCTGAATCATATGTGCCTATGCTTACATTAATTATTTTTATATATTATTTTTAAATAATTACATTGCAGACCACATTTTTTCGCAAGCCAAGTTGTAAGCAAGCGAATATTTACAAGCATCTAGGTAGGCGAATATAATTCTAGCACTCTCAGGGTCAGGCTCGTGAAGTTCAGTTTGCAAGTAACATTCTGGCTCCAGGAATGTAAATTTAAGCCCTTTATAACTACAGTGATTAGCCTATATACGTGCTTCATAGTAATGTTTTTTTTTAACGAAAATTGTGTATAGCAGACTGGTTACGATATAGAGATATTACGAAAAAAATTGTTACATTTTGTGTTTAAAATTTATTAAAATTTATTAATACAAAACGCTCAAAAATATTCATGTTCGTCCATATAAAGGATGTATCCGTACACAAATCTCAGCCCTTCGTTAAACATGAAACCAACTATTCTGGCACTAATAAACTTCGTGTCGTCGTGCAGAATGAAGGCAAAGTCCTTGCAGCAAAAGCGACACCGATTAGCCACTGAAAGTTCTGTAGATGATAGACTTACAGATGGTTCGGTTGTCGTCATGTCGGAAGGAGCAGGAACCAGGAATGAAGTTGTCTTCATAGGAAGAGATGTTGCACCTGCTGATGAGTTGTCGAGTGATACATTCATTCTCGTTGTAGACATTAGAACAACGCAGGATTTACAGGAAAGAAACGTTGTTACTGTTGTCAATCACGTCGATGATGGAAGTGACAGCAACCCAGATATAAACTTCTCAGCACTGTAGGCCCCTTAGAGACGTGACCATCATCGATCCATAGGCTTCTCNGCAGCAACCCAGATATAAACTTCTCAGCACTGTAGGCCCCTTAGAGACGTGACCATCATCGATCCATAGGCTTCTCACTTACCTAGGCACCTTGCATACATGCACTATGTGATATCATGAACTGTGGATATTTTCATGTGTTCGTAATCCNAAATTTACTCTTAAATATAGTAGAATGGACACTAAACGTATAGGCTGCCATTCCCTCGTACAATTACATTAGTGTACAAACCATTTTGGTATGTATTTTTTAATGAATGCATACATAGCCTATGACCACATTTAAAGGAGAAGAGCCTTTTCAGCTAAAATTCATCGTATTTACCATTTTCAAAATTTTAAAAGGCAAATGTAATAAAAACATTCCTTTATTTTCAATCGGGGTCTGAATCATATGTGCCTATGCTTACATTGATTGTTTTTATATATTATTTTTAAATAATTACATTACAGACCACATTTTTTCGCAAGCCAAGTTGTAAGCAAGCGAATATTTACAATCATCTAGGTAGGCGAATATAATTCTCGCACTCTCAGGGTCAGGCTCGTGAAGTTCAGTTTGCAAGTAACATTCTGGCTCCAGGAATGTAAATTTAAGCCCTTTATAACTACAGTGATCAGCCAATATACTTGCTTCATAGTGATGTTTTTTTTTAACGAAAACTGTTTATAACAGACTGGTTACGATATAGGGATATTACAAAAAAAAATTGTTACATTTTGTGTTTAAAATTTATTAATACGAAACGCTTAAAAACATTCATGTTCGTCCATATAAAGGATGTAACCGTACACAAATCTCAGCCCTTCGTTAAACATGAAACCAACTATTCTGGCACTAATAAACATCGTGTCGTCGTGCAGTATGAAGGCAAAGTCCTTGCAGCAAAAGCGACACCGATTAGCCACTGAAAGTTCTGTAGATGATACACTAACAGATGGTTCGGCTGTCATCATGTCGGAAGGAGCAGGAACCAGGAATGAAGTTGTCTTCATAGGAAGAGATGTTGCACCTGCTGATGAGTTGTCGAGTTATACATTCATTCTCGTTGTAGGCATTAGAACAACGCAGGATTTACAGGAAAGAAACGTTGTTACTGTTGTCAATCACGTCGATGATGGAAGTGGCAGCAACCCAGATATAAACTTCTCAGCACTGTAGGCCCCTTAGAGACGTGACCATCATCGATCCATAGGCTTCTCACTTACCTAGGCACCTTGCATACATGCACTATGTGATATCATGAACTGTGGATATTTTCATGTGTTCGTAATCCATACCAAAGACGAAGATATCAATATATTGCCAATGTGTTGAGTGGACAGAATCCGCTCGTTCTCAGCTGCAGATGATCTGCTGAATCGAAAGTCCAGCCAGAGACCTTCATTACCTTCTTCTTCCTCGCGGCATACCTTTATTATGCTGTTTTCAACTCTCTCTCCGATGCTGTGTACGTTATAGACAGGTGCATTCGAGGTCTTGAATGCCTTCCCTGTGTGCTCATCATTGTGTGACTCTGGTATACTATAACTACATTCCAACTATGTATTACATTTCACACCACCATTAAATTCCAGGAATTTATAATTCGCACATTATATTCTTACGACTTATTACTCTAGAATTATTATTATTAAATTAAATACAATCGATTCTAACAATTTTATCATTATCTCCGATCATATTATAATTTTTTCTAAATTCTCCATACATTCGAATTTAAAAATACTTATTAAATGTTCGATCATTTCTTCATTATAAAATAATCCGTAATAATTGCTTGTTATATCAAAATCGAATACATAATTCTGCCCTTTCTTTTATTCCCGTTGTATTTTCGGTAATAATTATAAAAGATTTTATATTTATGGATTCGATATTTCAAATTTGTAATGACTTATAACTATTTTTTTTATTTTTCATTTATGTTTAATATCTTTTTTTGTAATTTGTTTTACACAATTTATAGTTTTAATATCGGAATTTAATAATGATGTAAATTTAGCTTTATACCAGTGTTTTGCTCAACAAAAATGAGAAAATCGAGATCTGAGATATTTATTAAAACTACCACGAACCTCTTCTTTAATTAGAAAATTTTCAATTTTAAAATATTCTTTACGAAATATTAAATATGTTATTTTTAGTACCATAACACTGTCACAAAATGGATCTGTTATAAATTAAAAATATTATAATTTTTACTTTGCTTTAATAAACCATATTATACTGTGTACCATATAAGAAGGCCACTTTCTTGACAGTTGACAATCGCCGCGCCTTTTCGTTTATGTATCCATTCGCCATCAACTGGCGTGTCAAGAATAGGCTGTGATGTGGCGAGTCAGCGCGTCCAGGAGGTGCTGCTACATGCGGCAATTGGTGAACTGCTTGGGTGGCGCTGCATTCGTAAACGGAGCTTGGTGGACGTGTGTAGGGTCGTTCGTAAACGCGGTACATGAAATATATGTTACTTTAAAATTTATACAGAGCTCGCGGGAAAATAAAATTATTTGTATATGCGCGTGAATACGTTATTTTAAACAACAAAACTATAATATGTTTCTGGGTGTAGTTCGGGATATGGATGACAGATGGTGTGGAAGGGCATCTTGCAATAGATGGTGCGCTTTTAACTAACAAGATAGCAGCACCTGGTTTGATAGTCTGGAAACTGGATTTTTTCGTCACATTTGGATACGTATCGTTTTATTGTGCATCTCATTTTGAACACCTATACATTACTATTTTATCACGAAGTTTCGTTTCTATAATTAAAAACTGTTGTTTTATGAACACGTAAAATAAAATGTATTATTAAATCTACGAACTCTTTCTTAACAGCATATTTTCTGCTTGTGTGATGTGCTTCGGCACTGCTCTCAGAATAGCCAACGTAATATTAACTTTTGTTCGTTCGTGCATCAGCTGATACAGGATTTTGTAAATGGCACGTTGGTTGTTTTGAATATATTAAGTTGCTACTCACTGACTGTCAGAATGTGGCCTTCTTATATGAAATGAACTATACCTATATCTGTTATTAAATTATTATTAAAACTTTATTTTAGTAGCTATAACCAAAATATGTCATTGGTTTGTTCAATTATTTTTCAAAAAAATTCTTTAACAAAATATTTAGTTGCCAAATTTTCTTTTTTTTTTCTTAAATATAAAATATAAAATGTAATGAGCAATTAAAAAATAAATAGTCAAAATGTAAATTATAAAAAGAAAATATTAAATTGAAGTTTATGGCAAATAAAAGTTTAAAATTATCATTAATGTATTTTATTATAGTCAATTTAATATACAATGCTGTACTTTATTACACTGTATAAATATTGTGTTACATTCTTCTATATATTATTGTACTCTCGTGTATTACATTCTGTTTTATTCTATTCAGTCCTTTTATGTTTTATTAATAAATTGGAAATATTTTTAGCCATATTCTAGGCCCCAACAAAAGATAACAATTTTTTTTACATTTTTTATAATTCACAAAGTTGTGTACTTCAAAAGCAAAACCTTAAANTACATTTTTTATAATTCACAAAGTTGTGTACTTCAAAAGCAAAACCTTAAAATTTTAATAATTAATAGCGTAAAATAAAATCTATTTAAGTGTATGTGTTTAAAATAAACTCGAAATGTTTGAAAAATAATATAACATAGTTTATATATGACTAGTTNGTTATTAAATTATTATTAAAACTTTATTTTAGTAGCTATAACCAAAATATGTCATTGGTTTGTTCAATTATTTTTCTAAAAAATTCTTTAACAAAATATTTAGTTGTAAAATTTTCTTTTTTTTTTCTTAAATATAAAATATAAAATGTAATGAGTAATTAAAAAATAAATAGTCAAAATGTAAATTATAAAAAGAAAATATTAAATTGAAGTTTATGGCAAATAAAAGTTTAAAATTATCATTAATGTATTTTATTATAGTCAATTTAATATACAATGCTGTACTTTATTACACTGTATAAATATTGTGTTACATTCTTCTATATATTATTGTACTCTCGTGTATTACATTCTGTTTTATTCTATTCAGTCCTTTTATGTTTTATTAATAAATTGGAAATATTTTTAGCCATATTCTAGGCCCCAACAAAAGATAACAATTTTTTTTACATTTTTTATAATTCACAAAGTTGTGTACTTCAAAAGCAAAACCTTAAAATTTTAATAATTAATAGCGTAAAATAAAATTTATTTAAGTGTATGTGTTTAAAATAAACTCGAAATGTTTGAAAAATAATATAACATAGTTTATATATGACTAGTTNTTATTTAAGTGTATGTGTTTAAAATAAACTCGAAATGTTTGAAAAATAATATAACATAGTTTATATATGACTAGTTGGACATAAAAATGTCCTCTCTTTACTGGTTAAAAAATAATCTTTGAAGAATTTTGCTTTTTTTATATAAATGCTAAATACTATTATTAAAAATATATGATAAAATATAAAATACATATTCATAGATTATTCATTAAAAAAAACATAAAAACAATTTTACTTAATTTTAAAGATAATAATTCTAGAAAAAATCGTAATTTGACCCTGGTTATTGTTAATTGTTAAAAGTATCTGTTTCATTTTATAATATTCATAATAGCCATAGTCGTCTTCTTCATAGTCATATATGTGTAAGTATTATAATAATCAGTGTAATCATTATATCCTTCATCATAAGCCCTATAATCAATATCTCATTTGCCATCAAAATAATAGTTTCATTGTAATAAAAATAATNATATCCTTCATCATAAGCCCTATAATCAATATCTCATTTGCCATCAAAATAATAGTTTCATTGTAATAAAAATAATTATCACTGTCATCATATCATCAAAATTTTAATATTTAAAACATTTTCATTCTTAACTGGTTTAAAGTTTANAATAATTATCACTGTCATCATATCATCAAAATTTTAATATTTAAAACATTTTCATTCTTAACTGGTTTAAAGTTTATTAGTTTTATTACTCACATGTTCTCTTAGTATATTTGTTATAAATATGCTATAATATATTACTAAAAACAATACCTCAATATTAAAAGCTATTACTTTTTAAAGTTAGAACTGGAATAATTATTAAGGAGGATCAATTACTTAAATATATTACATTTTCATTTAGTTGAATTAAAAAAAAANTAGAACTGGAATAATTATTAAGGAGGATCAATTACTTAAATATATTACATTTTCATTTAGTTGAATTAAAAAAAAAATCGTGTTCTTATTATTTTATTAAGATTTTATTTATTTGATATTAAAAGGTAACCCTTTTTTAAAAAGTATAATTAATTTTTTTCCTTCAAAAGCTTAACATTTTTTTTCAAAAGATTCTATAATTATATATTATTACAATTTGATTTCTAACTTAAGGTTTTATTTAATTTTACAATTTTTATGTCTTTTTTTTATGTTCTGTATAAACCATTTAAGATTTGGTACATAAACTTGTTTCTTAATATTTTGTTTTATATCTGAAAAATTATAGTGTCTTAAATTTTAGGTTGTTTATATTTTATTAAATATTTGAGATTTTTTAAAATTTATTTCAGTTCATTTAAATTTTAAAATTTTTTGAGTATTTTTAAAGTGAACCAAGATTGGAAATAACACAGATTATTGTAATGTTCACTTAATAAAGGCATTTCACTATGTGCCACTTTTCGTATCAATTCCTGTATGTCAAATGGGATTTGTGTTTAAATGAATTCCCACATGATTGTTTTCTTGGTATTCAAATGCGATCATTTTAGTAATATATTTGTGTATTTATTCTCTGAGAACTNTTCCCACATGATTGTTTTCTTGGTATTCAAATGCGATCATTTTAGTAATATATTTGTGTATTTATTCTCTGAGAACTTCAAGCCAGCCTTGATTTAAGATGTCCTTCCGATTTCAACGAGCATATCTGCATTTGGTTAATGCATGTTGAATGCATGGAAAATTGCTGCAAATCTACAGATAANCCGATTTCAACGAGCATATCTGCATTTGGTTAATGCATGTTGAATGCATGGAAAATTGCTGCAAATCTACAGATAAAATATACACTGGAATTAGGAAGCCGTGCTAATTACTTATAAGATTAAATATCGCAAATATGTGACCACTACAACTTCCAGTGAATTATTTCTATTTACTGCACATTTTTTACATCAGGGTAAATCGGCGTAGTTTCCATAGATATTTGTATTATCTTAGGTAAATCAATTTGAATGTAACTATGAATGAAACCACGACAACAATAAAAACCTAGTATTATGTTTTCTTTGGTGTTGTTGGCAGAACTCATAATTAAGAAGTAAACATTTATGGGTTCGAATTCAGGGCAGGTGATATAAGTTGAGACAATTTTAGGGGTAAGTTTCGTTTGAAGTGTATTAGTATGCAAGAATAAAATACAAGTCAGATAAATTATTTAAGGAATAAGATACTATTATTGCCAGTAAGCTTCAGCCTACAAAGAGATGACGTCACATTGAAATTACAGAAAAAATATAAACTTGCATTTTGATTACGGAACCAGCACTCATTTAATTTTACTCATCAACGCATAGTGTAAGGGGAAACCGTCAGGGAAATGTGTTCGCCGTAAAAGAGAAAAGAGATTAATCTGAATCTTCTTTCGTCGTAGTTCAACAGCTCCTGGGGAATTCTTTCCGCCCGACTGGTACTAAATTACTTCCATCTTTTCGCTTGTTGACTTTACTGCTTTCTGGTCACGACTTTCTGATAACCGTCAGACAATGGACAGTCGACGGCCTGTGTAGTGGTTCCTGGCAGACGTCATTAGACACTCACTCTGCAGCAAGTGTGGGATGAACTAACTCCACGGCTGAATGAGCGCTATTGAAAGTCTTGTTTAGTCTGCACTTCCAGCCCATCATGTATTTTCCATAGCCACGTTGATGTGTTTCTCTTTTCTAGGCAATCATGCTTTCTCTTGTTCTCATGCTAGGAGTCTATTACGGGACGTTAGAAAATTAAATCAAAAGGAGAATATTATTGATACAAACACAAGCGTACTCTATAATATTTTTCTTAATTAATTGGGTCCTATCGTTAGAAATATTAAAGAAGGAAAGAAAAGTTAAAATAAATGAGTGGATCAGTTCATTGAAAGGAACTCTCCCAGTCGCGCACCCATGGCACACTACCCAGTAGGAAGTAAGTTGGCTCCTGGTCTGGTCGCATCGCCATTACCTGGTCACTCGTAAAGTATCAGTGTCAGTCCTCTGCCTCGGGTCCCGGTACAATCTCAGCGCCGCGCCACATGTATGTTGTCGTGAGACGTTCCTGATTGGCTCCCACTGTGCTCTCGAGGCGGGGTCTGCTTAAAGCTTGTTCACATTTTCAAGGACTTTCACGATGTCTCCTGGACACACATTTCATGGTTCTCTACAGTAGAATTATTTGGGTGATTCGGGTGAAACGGGATATGGGATAGGAGTCAGGAGCCGGCCGGCCGTCATGTTGTGACATTACCCAACCGCCATCTTGAATCCAGGTGACTTGGAAATTGACCCATGACCTTGACCTTGCCCTGTTCCCGATAACCTTGAATAACCTTAAACCCTAAAAATAAAAATAAACGGAAAAATGATAATATTGCAAAAATTTATAAAAAATTCTAAAGAATAAAAAAAAATTGAAAAAGTTCAATTAAAATAATTATTTAAAGATATGCATGTAGGAGGTCCAGAGTTCGTTGGCAGGTAGATCGACCAGTGTCCATCTCAATAGCCATGTTAGATGTAGATAACCTTCACCTTGAACTTAAACCTTAACCTTGGATGACCTTGAAGAAAAATTCCTAAACATTTCCAAAAAATTCCAAAAACCTACCCAACAACCCTTGACACTTTACTAAAGACTCTAGACCCAAGCCTCAAGGCCCAGGACACTATACCCAAGACCCAAGAGTCAAGACCCTTGAAACTTGACTCAAGACTCAATACTCGAGACCCAAGAATCTATTCCCAAGACTCAAGAACCTTGACTCATAACTAAGAGCCCTTGACTCAAGACTCGAGTCTCAAGACTCTTGGCTCAAGACTCGAGTCTGAAGACTCTTGGCTCAAGACTCTTGACCATTAACCATAAAACAAAAATTAAATATTCTAAAAATTCATTAAAATTCTAAAATTTTCTTTAAATATAACTTCAAATAAAAAAAATTAAAAAAATTAAAATTTTTTTTTGGAATGTTTGGACATAACGGGGTCTGGAGTCAAAGCCGACACCATGCTATGCCATTTCGGTCTTTCGGCTGCCATGTTATGACATCTCCCAACCACCATATTAAATCCAAATGACCTTGAACTTGACCTTTGGTCTTGACCGTATTACCTTGTACCATATACGCTGGGTTTGCCGTACTCGACCGGTCAAAAACACTCATGTATAAATTTTACAACGATTTAATGCGAGTGCGGTATGGGGGCAGTGTGAACCTCCTTTACATGGATACTGATAGCTATGTAATGGAGATCGCCTGCCCTGACTTTTACGGTGAACTCGCCATAAACCCGATGCTCATGTCAGAGTTCGACACCAGCGGCTACCCGACCACTCATCATTGTTACTCGCCTACCTATTCTAAGGTGATTGGGAAGTTCAAGGATGAGTGTGCGTGTAACGAGATGATTGAGTTTGTCGGGTTGAGGACGAAACTGTATGTGTACCACTTTCTGAATATGGTAGGGAAACGCGCGAAGGGGATACAAAGGTGCGTAGTTGAAAATACAATAACGTTTGACGATTATCGGCGCATCCTTTTGGCCCAGCGCTGCATGAGAGTGCAGGTCGCTAGTATTAGGTCGTACCACCACGNGCGCATCCTTTTGGCCCAGCGCTGCATGAGAGTGCAGGTCGCTAGTATTAGGTCGTACCACCACGAAGTTTACACGGAGCAAACAAGCAAACTGGCTCTTTCGTGGATGGACGACAAAAGACAAGTCCTGGATGTTGGCATTCATACCGTCCCCTATGGTTACCAGGCCTAATAAAAAAGCAGCTCTAGGTCAGGCCTACATAGTTATGTATGCCACCAGAGAGAGTGCCTTTTCTCCCAGCTTGTACGGGAGCACGTACAAGCGTCGTCGTATTCCGCTTGTCACGTACATTGTCGAGGGTTTTTGGTAGCCATATTTCTCGATAAGCATACTGTAGCGTGTGCAAGTGTGTTGCAGGCTTGCCAGGTATGCTGACTGATAGTCTACTGTAGCTAGTTCAAGAGGCAAGTTCCTAACATTGTCAGGTAAATTATCAGTTTTTTATTTCCTGCAGTATACTGGAGCACTTGCAAGACCAGATGACTTGCCAGTTATACTATGTATTGGCCCGCGCCGTCTGATTCAGTGTACTGTAGCTAATGCAAGAGTTGCAATCTTCTCCTTGCCAAGTATACTGGGTAGTAACACTGCAGCTTCGCAACCTACCTGTTCACTTATATATATATATATATATTGATAGTGTTGTAGGAATAGTGAGCAGTCAGTTCCAAGTCCGGGGTCCATCTGCATGGTTATTTCATGCAGATGGTAAACGGGTGGACGTAGCAGCAACTGTATTGCTACAACAGAAATTTAAAAAAAAAAAAAATTCATTGTTTGAATAATTTGTATGAGTAATAATTATTTTGTTCAATATCCATTATGTATAAACCAAGTGTTTAATAAATATATTGACCAGATACAAAATTGTATTGAAATGTATACCGATTGTATTACAAAAAGTGTTTTAATAAAATCATCTGAATAACAATTATTAGTTTGTTTATTTTCTACACTTGAGAAATAATTTTGTCCTATTAAAGAATTAATTTTATTATTATTTTATGGTAGTGGTGGAAGGAACTTGTAAAGGAAACAAGTTATAAACACAAGTGACGAGTTCATGCTTCAATATCTATCATGTACCCCTGAGAAAAAATATTTAGTGCTATTAAAGAATCTATTATTTTACGCTGGAAGAAACTGTGTGTCTATCCGCTGTTCCAGCGCGGCACCAATGGCAAGGGGGATTCGTCAACACTGAAATGTGTCTTAAATAATAGTATTGCTGCTGCACTAAGTGTTTGATAATTTCATACAGGCTTCAATTTTCATTATGTACATCTGAGAAAAAAAAATCTCACGGCAGAATATACTGCAAAATTATTTAATGATTTAATTTGAATAATTATATAAAACTGAAATGTGTGTATAATATCACAGTATTGATGCTGCAAAGAGTTATTTATAAATTCGCATGGATAATAATTATATAAACCTGAGAAATAACACTGATCGTAGCAGTTCGGGTGATTTAATGACAAGTGGGGTTCATCGCAGGGAGCCATGGCCGTGGTATAAACAAATATGGCTGCCATAAAATATTCGACAAAAAATTTTTCAGTTTTGAAATATTAAATTTTTTTTTTACTTTTGAAATGTTAAATAATTTTTTATTAAGTTTTGAAATGTTTATTTTTTAACTTAAAAATAATTTTAAAAAACAAAATGGCTGCCATAGAAATGGAATGCTAAAGCAGTTGGTTTCTGCACTGGCTTCCAAGATGGCTGCCATTGCAGTGGAATGCAAATGCATGCTGTTGATGTTTTATCATCAAGGTTCGGTGGCTCCCGGCTTCCTGTCATAGAGCTTTCTATAAATCGGCTATTTATAACTACTACATTACATCTTCGACATCGCTGTGGCTGGAAAAAGATCGTGAAAGAACGGGACAAACGACGACTGACGAGAATCATTAAACGTGATAGACGTGCAACCCTTTCTCAAATTGGCGCAGATTTGATTTGTGGGCTGCTCTGCAGGATTCATGGTGTGAAATGTCTCTTGCATACCTTGGGACATCAGTCGAGTCCATGCCACATCATCTTGCGGCACTTCTGTGTGCTTGGGGTAGGAGGAGGGGGCCATACACGATATCAGGCAGGTATACAAGTTTTTTTGGCTCTTCAGTGTACTAACATTCTGAAATTCTCCGTGATATGATATCGGTACGTACATAATTCGAAAAGAGTTCCTTGCGGTGTTGGAGGGTAGTTGTAAACACTAAATAATGAGCATTGGTATAGTTTGTTGATCCTCGCTTTAACTAGTTCTTCGCACGTGCTGCCAAAGTCTACAGACTGTGGTCAGGTAGAGCTCTTAGAGCTGTGGAGTATAATTAACATAAATGGCGGCAGTGTGCCTTGTTTATGAAACGTGGGGCTTAACTTCACAAACGAGTTTTCTTTCAACGCGTAAAGTAACAAACTCGTAAGTAACACGGAACAATGCTTCGATTATCTACTCGTGGCTTTAGAAGATCTGACTCGTAAATGCGCATTTCTGAAAGCAGCAACATAGTATGAAGGAGAATGCTATACCAAGAGACAATGAAATAAGAAGTTACCGGTATTACCACACATCCTAATTTCCTTTGCACATAACATGTGCAAATAATACTGACGAGCTACGCAAGCAAGGGTCACGTGTGCTTGAAATTGTCTATGGGGAAGGAATTATCTACTACTAGCGAACCGGCCTGGCTTCGCCCGTGTACAATAGGGTTTTACAGTGATACACTAATAAATAAATTGGGAAAAGACAATTCGTTTATGTGAAAACAGAATTATACAATTATACTATGTTGGTTTAGGCTTTTAACTGATTACGGCAACCCAAAGGGAAGGAAATATTTTCTACCCGATAGCCAAGAAGTAGGGTATTATTTTTGGAGTGTATCTGTGCAACTATCGCGTAGTTACCACATTTCCGCTTTCCAGCTTCGATGTATGAAAATCAAAACGTGGGTTTCCTCAGGTTGTATCTTTAGAAATAAGTGTACCTAGATATTACTTTTTGCTCCTGGCTGAGGGATCTTAATCGATCACCAAAGTTAAGCAACGTTCCCAGCGGCACACATTTGGATGGGTGACCGTTTAGTGGCAAAACATCTGAGTGCTCATTTCATAGGTCCTTGGGTGACCTGATAAACTCTGACACCAGAGGGAAAAAATATTTCGTTCACGTTCCCAGCCGTTGCAAAATTAGGTTTTGTTGTTATTACACAGGAACCATACAATTTTCCGGGACAAAAAGTATCCTTTGTCATATTCCAGGACCTAAAGTACGTACATACCGAATTTCGTCGAAATCCGTTCAGCCATAATACGATACACAAACAGACATGTTAGGATACGGCTGAGTTGTCAGGGCGTCAGGGCGTCAGGGCGTCAGGTCTGTAATTTCATGAATGGCGCGTCTACAAACAATTTAGCTTAGTGTGCTAAATCTAAGATACTATGTCACAGATTGAAATTTAACTTTGTATTTAGTATGTATTAAAATCGAATGTGCTAATATGTAAACCTTTTGCCCTCCATTTATGAAGATCGTCACTTGATAAATGGAGGTTTTATGCTATATTTAGAGGACCAATAAACCGATATGCATATAGAGATTTTCCTTTTTTTTTTTTAAGTAGTGTTAGGTGATTAAACTGAACATGTTGTCATATTTGCGGAGTAATTCAACTAATTATTACAAAATTTTGCACACCTACAGAAGGTTATGTAAAGCTACATGGTTTAAATGTGGTCAGACAATGATTTTAAAAATGGTGGCTATATAAATATTTTTATGTTTGGCATATATTTAACAATTTAACAATTTCAATCAAACTTTTAACGCTAACATCTATTACAAACATCGTGTACAGACAGAGCATATTTTTAAGCAATTTTTTGAGATATCCCTATTTAAAAAAAAGTTTTAATGTCATATCTCAGAGACTAATCAACCAATTTCCACCAACTTTTTCACAGAAGTACCGCCTTGGTAGGCCATGTATATTTATGTGTTTTATTGGCTCAGACACTTATTTTCAAAGTGAGGGCAGAGTAAATATTTCAGGTTAGTGAACACTATCATTCAAAACATTACGCCCATTACATCCAAAGTTGATGCTCGCAATTCTACCTCCGTAATGCTGTTGATTGCAAGCCAGCTTAATTTAACGAGTTTTTCTGAATTCGAATCCCGGGTAAGTCACTTATGTATTTTAATTGTCTTTGTACTGTTTCGCGTGTTTCTTGTTTCATCACTAATTATATTGCTATCAATGAGACTTTAACGTCTAACTACCATATAAGTTTTCAAGAACTTCACTAAAATGTATTTGCACTTATGTAGAGAAACGTAGGCTCATTAGTTATCAGTAACTTTTTGTTTATATTATGTTGCGAAATCATTCCTCTTGCCTTTTTCGATGAGATCCCCGGGGTTCTATTGTGCAACATGATGGACAGAAGAGGCCGTGAATTAGGGTATTTAATACTCGCTATTGCCACTGTTGTAGCAAAAATGTTAGTTGAAGTTGTTGAAATTGTTTGGTAGATCAAGTAATAAAACCAAAATTAATAATTCGCCCACAAATTTTAAGATAACAATTTGGTTTACTAACTTAATATCCGTTTATAAATATATACTCGTACCACTTAATTATTCGTGTTCTCATTTTGACGACTATCGGGCTGTAGTTAGCGTGATATAATATCTCTTTTAGTTCAAGTTGCAATATCATGACAGACTGATGAGGACATATTATTCTGAACTCAGTAATAACGGTGTGAAATACAGGTTCTGAGAGCACCAAATAAATTAAATGACCGGCATTTTGAACGTAAGAGACAGGGTTGAAAACTATAAGATGCTGATATACTTGGAAGTGAACCAAGTTTGGCGAAATTCTGTGTATCTTCTCAAAAGTTTTTTGCGAGAAACAATACACAGACACATGGACACGTGGTAGATATCACAACGAGCCTTTCTACTCTTCTCAATGATTGTTAATAATACGGCAAAATGTTTATGTTCAAAAACGTTAAATTTTGTTGCCAACGGCAAACCGCATATTTGAAAGTAAGTGTCAATGTAATATGTTTTTTTTAACGATACGAATTTCCTTTAAAGCAGAGAACGCCACTATCAAACTGCTTGTAACCTGTAGTCTCAATGCTTTTAGCGCTTCCTCCAGTAATCGAGCAAAACACTTGTTCACCAAGTTATGTAAGCTCTTTACTGTACGACTCGCATGGTCTTACACTTCCATAAAGGACGTACAAAATATTTTAAAAAAATTTTATCAAAAAAATTGATTACATTTTTTAAACACCGTAAAAACAAATTATAGAGCAGGGACCCAAACCCGAACTGAAATAACCTAGTTATTTCCATGTTTCCTCTTTCTCCTTTTTCCATTTAGGAGTTTCACCTCCAACAAATAGGAGAAGGTAAAATTACGGAGGAACTTTGAACATTAAGTTAATTCCAAATATCTTGAACTACAAACTTGGAAATATCTACTAGGAAATTCGCATAAAATTGTTTCTTTGGTTTTCCGTCATTTCAAAACGGGTCCGCAGACATTTTCAAGTTTAACTGTGTCATTCCCTACAAAGTGAATTTACAGATGTAATATTTTGCTCACACGTTCCCTTCGTTCAAAGCTGCATTCCGGTACGATTTTATCAAGCCATTTTGCTACCCGCCTTATTTCAACAACCATCTCCTCGAAATACTTTTCTTCCTTATGATTCTGACAGCTGCAGTTAAGTATTTCGTGTTTGGCACATGCTTTTTCACTCCATCATACCTTTCCATACATATACCCTACTGTTTTACCCACCTTCCCAACTCAAACATTGATTTCATGTCATCTCTTGGAAGTTAAGACCACAATAATCGTAATTAGCATATTCCAGCCCTTATTTAACCTATTCTCAGTTTCTGCAAAATCACACGGCAGAGGTATGAATGGACAACCTTAGTTCATCTGAGCTGGCACGACATTCGTATGCACGCGACTCAGGCGTGTTTTCAGCTACTGCCATGCGAACTGGCGTACGCGTGACTGCAAAACTTCATCTACTTGTCATCTCTTCCCAAAAATCGGCAACTCATTTTTTATTAAATTTTTCATTAATTTGTTTTGACGTAAACGTCTTGAGATTAGTGCACCCCACGATTCATTAAAAAATGTTATCCTTGGGTTCTTACTTTTCACAATATTCCTACTTCTAAGGTGACACAAATGGGTACTTCCATTTTTACGAGCGCCTTCCTTCATTCGTTCTCATCAATTTACATTTCTTATTTAAATTTCGTCCTTTACTTTCCAATCCATATAAAACCTTTGGATTTTGAAAGTAATTCCTTGTGTTCCCTAAACTGTACCAGCCACAGACAGGTTTTGTACGTGACATACTCTCCTAAGAAACTTCTCTTTCCATGCCACGTCTAGACTCGCATTCTGGAGGACTCGGGTTCGATTCCCGGTCTGGCGATCCTGATTTCGGTCAACCATGCTTTCCCGAAATCGCTCCAGTCGAATGCTGAACTGTAAAAATCTTCTGGTAAACATCCTAAACTGTAATGGAAGCTATTAACTTATACAATGAATGAAAGTAATACAACGCATCAAGCTGCAGATATAGGAATATATAGCGTCGCTACTATACAAAGTTGGGAACTTCCCTACGCATTGGACTATTACCTGAGAAAATGTAGGAACGCTACAATGAATGTACAGCGGAATGGTACATTTCCAAATAATTTCTTAGTGTGTGGGATGTGTCCTTACTACAGACCTTGGCCGATTCTTTCCTCGTTTCTGCTTCCCTGAGTAACTTGCTCCAACCACGCTGATGAGGAGGCATTCAGCCTGAAAGACTATTCTCAAGACAAAATGAGCACTTTTGAGATCAACAATTGAAGAGAGTCACTGCTCCTATCTGCATATATTTTAACAGGTATACTGAGTGATATGCACCCAGTAAAGTTGGTAACTATGGAGGAAAAGTAGATCCATGTCTTAACGTCGAATTAAGTGTTACGTAACCAATTGTGATAACTTATATTATTGATTTCGCTTTGTTTTTTTTTTTAATAATTAAAGTGTAAAATGTAACAGATTGGTAAAATTTTCCTTTTCTAATAAGTTAACACTTTCACATGACCGACGCATGAATAAAGTGACGAGGCCCGGTAGTGTTAATTTTACATAACGCGGAAGCATACACAACGTGTATACAAATATATCTTTAGCAGGGCTTTCAGCATAGCTCAGTTTACCTTGAGCAGCCTATATTTGCTTACCTCCAGGTGGGCTGAACCAGTAGCGTCATTTCAGCTATATAACTGGGGTGGCAAGACCTACTGTGCGGAACGGAAGAGAGAAGGGGGTCCGGGGGTCCTCCCCCGGAAAATGTTAGTTTTTGAAGCTTTTTCAGACTATTTATACCACAAAATAATTGCTAACATTCTCTATTTACCCTAAAACATTCATTGTTAATTACTTGGATTAATAACCAAACCACTTGTAAAGAAAATATCGTTCACACACAACTAAAAAGTAGGTCTATTTTTAATTGATTGAGTGCTCAGCCTGTTTTTTAAATCATGAAAGTAAAAACAAAGCTTTATTGAACTTTTACTCAATGCCATCATAAGTTTATTTTTATACAAAATGAAATCTTTTCTTTTGGCTTAAATTAACGTCATCAATAACTTTGGACATGTCTACATCAACACTCCTTTCGATAGCCAAAAGAGCTAACGAGGACAACCTCTCCTGGCCTATCGTGTTCCTGGTGTATGTTTTTAACCGCCGCAAGCACGAAAAAGACCGCTCACAGGATGCTGAGTTCATTGGAATTGTAAAAAACAAACGGTAAAGTTCAAAAAGTAGAGGGAACACACTTTTTAAAGACTTCTCTACAAAAACGGCAACTCTTTCTTGGATATTTTTGTTTTTTGACTCTTCCATTTTGTAAAAACATCTCAGTTCAGACAGAAGAAGTTCATAGTCCAAAGTGCAATATTTGCACACATACTGTACACTGGCTATGTCTACGTCAGTTCCACCTAGAACTTAGCTTAAGTGGTTAAGTACATCTAGGTTGTTTTCTCGAAGCCTGGCCTCTATCTCCTGGTTTAGCATGGCCAAAGGATTGAAACTTTGTAATACAGTTCTACAATTCAAATGGAGTTTTACTCATTCCCGCAATTTTGGAGGGAATTTTTACCCTTTCTTGGCAGCTCGGCTGCTCTGAACCCGCACTTGTCACCGATTTCTGTGCAGTGATGAACAACCGAGTAAAAACCTCATCTGTTCTGAAGGATTGTAACACTTCAAGTGTGGTTTTTTTATATATTTTTTTTTTACAGATTTCACAACTTCGTAGGTTACACTGCTTGCCTAAAGGGTCTTTGACAGTAAGTCACATTGTGTTAGAACTCTCCTGGGTAATAGCAAGTCAAATACAAAGTTGAAGTCCTCCGCTCCACACTTTTTAACAAAGTATTGACTTGTCCACCACTGTCAGGGTCTGTCTGTGCAATTTCTTGTATAGTCGTCAGAGTGGTTTCAGAATTATCTAACAAAGAACGCACTGCTTCGACACGGCAAGCCCATCTGGTATCACTGTAAGACTTCAATGTTGCTGTTCCACCACAAAAGCTTTTTAAATTTTTTTTTAATGTTTTCAAAAACAGCATGTCGTTTAGTTGATTTCATAATAAAGTTGTTATTACAGAGTTGCCACTTCCGGACGTCGACATCGCTCATGCTCGTTTTTCACGCATCTAATGTTTGTTATTTTATTACGTCACGCCTACTACTCCACTATTTCTATCTAACTTTATAATGTACAAGTTTTATACACACATTTAATTTTTCTGCGCTAAATCAGGCATGATTAATGAAGAATCAAGAAAGTGTGGTGCTTGTAGAATTATATTTTCCAATTGTTTTTAAATTATTCAGATTTTTACTTCAAATTCTGGGGTGGCAAAATACTGGGTTGGACAATTCTGGGGTGGCAACTGCCACCTCTTGCCACCCCCGAATTACGCTTGTAGGCTGAACCATTATAAAATAAAATAGTTTACATAATAAAACACTTAGGCAGTAAACATTAAGCTGTAAGCTCCCTAAATTCTATTGAAACAATTGAGATATACATGCTTAACTTTGGCCAATAGAAACACATCTTCGTGTGTGCTGTATTCGATCAAAATGGAAATAGCGGTTCATTATTGAATCGTATTTTTGTTTTGCGGCGGGTGTTTTTTTCGAAGCATTTTATCGCGTATAGTAGTGAACCATTTGAAATAAACAATTAAAGCGTATGCTTTTCACTGATTGGCTACACGTAAAACTTTCCCAATATTTCCATTACATTAAGCAGTAGGAACTTTATTATGCCGAACTGGGTTTGAGTTAATGCGTTGGAAAAATTTCTACTTCTTTTAACTATGATTTTTTTATATTGTTTAAGCCAGATGCTTGAACTGCATTGCAAAGTGTTCGTAATACACGTTTTCCCACGAAACTACTAAACGTGAGTCCAATGTGCTATTCTAAGAAAATAACACACACTTCAGATTAGCGCTGTTGAGTGCTTTCAAGACGTCACGCACGTTAAAAACGCTGTTTCAGAGTACCCTTTAACAACTAAAAATGACTTTTTCAAGGCACTGTAGTTCGAAATATACGTATCGGATACAAACAAAACCTCCCTGAAGACTTTCCACCAATCAAATGATAGGGTCTCTATTGAGAGTCCAATAGGTACACGCAGTGAGACTACAACACTGCAGAGAGCATTGCGCTTAACGGCGATGGCGTACTTGATGCGTGAGGCAGTGTCGCCGGCAGACGGGAGCCTCTGTAGTTGGTGCGGGCGGTAGTTGAAAGTCCGGCCGGCAGACAGCGCCACTCGACGGCAAGGCGCGACTGGAACACCGCAGTGTGTTGCGACGTCACTCGCTGCACCAGACGGCTGTCGTGTTTGTTATTGTGATGTGGGCTCGGCGGGAAGACTTGGCCACAATGCCCCGCCTAGGTGCGCCCTATCACAATACACCCTCCTCCTCCTACACAGGCAATGAAGGGACAACAATGACGTCTGCACTCTACCCCCCCCCC